>JANZLQ010000064.1:5876487-5887132 GCA_026212715.1 Elanus axillaris | reverse complement strand
CTCTGCTCCGGCGCCTGGAGCATGTCCTCCCCCTCCTTCTGCACTGACCTGGGGGTCTGCAGAGTTGTTTCTCTTACGTGTTCCCACTCTCCGGCTGCTGTTTCTCCATGTCCCGCAACTTTTTTCCCTTCTTAAAATGTTATCCCAGAGGCGTTACCCCTATCGCTGACTGGCTCGGCCTTGGCTGGCAGCGGGTCCATCTTAGAGCCGGCTGGTATTGGCTCTGTCGGACATGGGGAGAGCTTCCAGCAGCTTCTCACAGAAGCCGCCCCTGTAACCCCTCCGCTACCAAAACCTTGCCACACAAACCCAATACAAACAGGGATATTGTTTGCAAAACCCTGATAAGTAGATGATAACAGTTTTCAAGATTTTTTTTAAGCATAGTGAACGGAGTCTTAGGAGACTGAGTATCTCCCGCACACCAGAAGCACTTTAAATATTATAAAAGACTAAATGGTGTTTGGGATACACAAAGTGTAAACTTTAAGCCCTCAGGCCACAAGGTCCCTGATGCTTCTTACAGATGCTTCCCAACTTTGTTACTGTTTAGAGACTTTCAGCTCAACTGTAGGGCATTAACATTAACATACACCCAGAGGTTCTCCTCTGATCTTTGTTTAAAGAATGTTTAATCTTCATAGTGTAGTCACACTGTATGACAAGGATTACCCTAGCATTTCAGCATTTGAAACCCAAAGTGGAAACTCGCTCTTTTCTAAAAATTTTCAGAATATTGTAGGAAAATACAGTGGGGCCTCTCTAAAGGGCAGCAATTGTCCTTAGGCTAGGGATTGGCAAATCTGTATGGTTACTGGTGAAAAATAAATTGGTAAGTTCTATCCAAGGAGGATACATGTACTGTTGTCAAGACATTTTTCTTTCTTACTTACTTTTTTTTTTTTTTAAACTCTGTGGATAAAGCAGACAAAGAGATGTGTCGCATACATTGGCAGGCTACAAAGCTTTCAGGCAACTTATGTCACTGGAACAAGGAGAAAAGACCCTGGTTCAAAACTTCTTACAGCAAGGATGAACACTACAAGCTGACTGCAGTACTTTCGGAAGCATATCACGACTGACTTGAAATCATTACTGAAAGCCATGCCACTACTATTGACTTTGCAATAACTCCATGTCTCAGCATTGGTACAATGGCAGCCTGGATCAACAAATAGTAGCTAAAACTGTCTCTGGGCTTTTGTATCTATTGGTCTTTGTTAATTGCATTTCTATTTTCTTTATCACATTTGCTTCTGAATATTCTGCAGCACAGAGGATGCTGACAGGGCAAGTCAGTTTTGTCCTAACTTCATGCAGAAGCCTCTACAAATAAGACTTCAGGCTAGATGCCATGTTATATAGCTACTCTCACTACAGGAGTAAAAAAACAAAGCAGTGCAACTCTTGGCAATGATCCTAAGTACATAAGAAGGAGAGACAACAAATCCCTTCAGGGACACACTGATACACGGAGTTAACTAGCACTTGAAAAAGCCCAACACCTGTGTTCCTCCCACTGCTAGAAGCAGAGCTATGTTGACTCATAGCATATTATTCAGTCACAAGGGGACATGTTTCACCTCATCTTAGGTACTCACAAAGTAGACGTTGACATCTCAGTTAGTTATCCTTGTATAACCAGTGAAAGGAAACTGACACTTCTAGTAGACCATGGATCATCTTGTCCAAAGAGGGACATCTAAAACAGGTCAGAGGAATCACAGCCTAGAAGCGATGATTTTTCTCCATTTTATTATGAATAACGCTGGATGAGAAGGTGCCTTGAGAGGTGTAAGGGCTTTTCAAACACGAAGTAGAAAATGGAAACGCAAGGCGTTAAGCCTATTTATGTCAATAACTAAATTAGACTATTTTCCATATGCCACAGGGTATGGAACAGCAAAATCCTAACATTACCTCAGTTTGTCATTCTGCAGCTTCTTTGTGGCATACAAACACACCAGCCCAGAACATGCCTGTCAAGAAGCAGAGAGCAGCCTCCTAGATTCACACTCTTATCTCTGAAAGAAAAAGAAAAAACCCCTCCATTCCATGTCTCACTCCTCTTTTCATACTCCTGTTCATGCATAGCTATAGTAACTACCCACATGTAAAAGAGTACGAGAAAACTGCTGTCATGGATCACAAAGCCTAACTGCCAAGAATAGGGTAAGTCTGTGACTAATTTGAGGTGGATGCATGCTTCTGTTTCTCAGCATTCATATCAAATCTAAAAGTGTTTCACAAAAATACAGCTTCTCCTAGCAGAAATTCAGTTTGAATGTCCACTGCCATACCCTTTGTGCAGCTGTTCCTACCTGTGCTAATCACAATGTCAGCTTCTCACCTGTTTATCTGTATATGGATACCTGAGCTGGCAGAGGTGGAGGCCTTCAAGGATCCAAGGGGGCTTTGCAATTGTATTTCAATATGTATTTTCTCTTCTAAATTGGATGAAATTTGTTTCTATTGAAAAGTGCATCACTTCCTAACTACTCTGACACCTGAACAGACTATTCAATAAAGTCTGCTAAGGTAAAAATTCTAAGCTATGTCTTATACCATCAAGAGCATTCCTGAGTAGGTAGAAGATGTGCTGTTGTTTGATCTTATCAGTTAAGAAAGTAAGTGGAAGAATGGTATTTCTATTAGGACAGCAGGTCCCAGAACCTCAGTGGAATACTATATCCAGGATAAATTCAGATGCTGCCTATGAAATTCTCAAAAATTAGGAGTGCACAGTTTTGTGCTAGTGGTGGTGTGGAAGGATTATTACTATTTTGGTGGACTTTTCTGTCTTTTGGAGAGTGTTACATACAGTAGTAGCATTTTGTCAGACATACATTTTGCAAGTAGATATGGGAAAAGCAGGCTACAAGAGAACTGGTGCTTTTGTTTAAACAAGGAACGTTGTAGTCTGGGCACTTTGAAGATTAAATGATGCCATTATACACTGGGACTGAAGGAGACTGTGGTGCTAACACAAGACCTCTGTCCCTCTTAGACCTGTCAGCCATGTATCAGAAGTATAATGTATGTATGCATGGGACACTACAAGGACAGCAGTATTTGTACTGAGTTATATGACATATAGTGACATGTAGATTTTTATAAAGCTTTGTTTTAAAGATGGAGAACTGACCATCCACTCCAATCATCTCTCATGTTTCATCTGGATGTCCTCTTACTCGTAAAAACTTTAGTCCTCAGAAGACTAAGTAGCGTGGCACAGGCAGAAAGACTAAAGGATCAGGATGCATTACTTAGTTACAATTCACTGCTTCAACTGTGCTGTTTTCACATTCCTAGCCTACAGCAGAAAACACCTCTAAATGCATTAGCCTAAATGAATGGGTTGAACCTAAGTTGTTCTTCCGCATCTTTGTGAAACAGAAAAAGCACCACAGCTCAGCTGCTGTAAAATAACCAACGAGGATTTGGGTACCTCAGCCCATAGTGAATAGGTAAGTGGTATGGACAGATAGTCCTTACTGCCTGAGGTGATGTGGTGGTTGCAGTGTGCCTTAGTTCCCAAAACAGGATCATAGTTCAGTCAAGTTAGAACTTTAATATTAATCAATGTGTTCTGGTTTGTTAAGCTTCAAGTTAAACCTAAAAGAGGCAAACTTTTTAGCAAAGAAACTATGTACATTGGCATGGATCAGATTTACCTCAGTCTTTCTTTACTATATCCAGGCCTTTTTTATGCCAGCACACTTGTCTTTGATTATATTCCTGGCGTCAAGGCTTTTGGAAGGCCTTCCACCCAGCACAGGTCTGCCCTGACTACTGCACTAGCCTGCACTGTACAGCCAGTGCAGCCCTAACCAAGTCAGGGAACAGCCTTTTTGAGAGACTAGTCGCTCCCTAGCTCATCAGTTTCATAAGAATCACATAAAAGTTAATGTTTAATCTCTTAAGCTGTCAGAGGTAAACATCATTTTACTACTTTCTTCTTAAGGACACTAGGCACATTCTGAGGGAGAGATATAGATCTAAATTAAGTCAGCTCTTAAACTATTCTCCATCTTCCATAAGAATAAATCTCCTTCAGAAGGTTCTGAGAATATGACTGGTGTGGGGGATTGGGGCAGGAGTGCAGGTAAGAAGGCAAGAACAAAACAAAATCACTGCCAAAACCAAGCAAGCCCTCATTCCTGACCTCAGACACTGAGGATACAAGATCCTCTGTATTGCTTCAAAGCACTTTCCTATTTTGTCCGGTGTTCTGCTCTCAACCATGGCTGATTTCTATTGCTTCAGAGAGAGGGATTAAAACAAACAGGATACATACAGCCAAGTACACACTGGAGGAAAAAATCCTTCTAATGCCTGTAGGAGACTAACATACAAGTAACTGAGCACAGAATCTCAGCCTGAGTTTCAATAGTTCTGTATATTGTACAATATTATACCAGCAAAAAATGAGTTTAAACCATTTCTACTATTTTGATCAGATAAAATTGTTTACAGTCACAAGGCACTAGTATTTATTTCTGCACAAGGTGTTAGGCAATTCAAAATCTGGTTTAGTTCAGCACATGTTCCCTTTTCAAACCTGGATTAACTCTTTCTTCCTGTGATGACTTCTAAAGTTTCAGCTTTTTGAGATATGCCTCTGAAGTAGTCAGCTGGCTGTCTCCGCTACTCATTTACTAATCCATGAAGTTCTTTTGTGTGAATGCACAAATTGCATTTCTAACAATGCGCCAAAGAATTCTCCAAGACTGACAGACAGATGCATATACAACACAGGTAATACAACAGTTTCAGGGCTATCAGGAAAAGTGCACAGGAGTTTCTGTCTGCATGCATTAACATCCAAGTAATTTAAGCACTTATTCTGTGCCTCTGAGTCATCTTGATTGCTATGGATTACCATCTCCCTGGAGATTCAGGATGGCATTCCCATTATCCACTTAGCTACCTGCTTTTGCTATATCATCTACTTAACTTAAGCTGATACTACCAGCTGCCATTAGTTCTGTGTTATGAATACTGGAGTTGATAGACATCAACCTGCCATTCCTCCCTCTTCTAGAGGATGCAAAGTCATGTAATGTTGCAGCATTTAGCTCAGAGCTTATAGAACAACCTGAAATGGCAAAATCTAAGCTTTGAAACTGGTTAGCTACAATCTTGATTTCTTGGTTATCCTTAGGTAAGCATTACTTGTTTCAGTACTGATATGTCAAATTTTTTCCCTCACAAAAGACACACTTGCTGTAGATCTAAACCAGAATGGGAGAAGCAGCCATGCTCTTCTCACTCTAGTATTTTGTTCAACTGGTTCACTGAATGACAGGACTCTCAGTTTTCACAGCTTTCCCCATCCATGTACCAAATATATCACTTAAACGGTGTGACAAGGTTACAAAATGAGTCACAACACTAGTTTGCATTTAAACAAAAGGCAAGTACAATATCTACATTATTAACAAAATCTATTTCATTAGAGCCAGTCAGATCAAATAATTAACATAATGCATAGAGTTAAAGAACGAGTCACAGTGCAAGACATTCTGTATTCAGTTCTATAAAGTTATTCCACTTTCAAAACAAGTAAGCCTAGTTTTAAAATGACCTGCTAAGTGACACTTCCCCATTAGGTTTTCCATAAAAATCACCTTATCACCTTCAAAAGCTGTTCTCTGCTTTAAGTCATAACTCCTAGACTGGATATCTTTCATGAAAAGATGAAGTTATTCATTATTTCAAAATTTTCTTTATATCTGTTAATATTACCTTCTTGGAAAACTTCACAAATTTGCTAAAGTCTTCATCATATGTATTAGCATGGCCTAAGGAGCTACTAAATAACAGCCAAACTGTTTGAGGCACTGTTTAAAAAGGCAGAAAGACCATAACCTTGAGAATTTTAATTTAAAGAGAGAAAAAAACCCCCAACAAACATACATACCAGAAAAACATGTACTACACAAGCAGAATGAACAAAATACTGATCATTCGATGGCTTTTGGAAACAAAAAAGTAGCTAGGAGGGTATGAGGTACTGGGGGAGGCATGGGAGATGAGGGCATGGAAAGAAAGGTACAGATCTAGGCTGGGGTGAAGATACTGTAAAGACCAGTGAAGATGTAGGAACGCTTATGGTGAGGCTGAGCCAAGACTGTACAAAGTCCTCAATATAAATTAGGTATTTACTGAGATGGAGGAGGAATTTAATCTTGGGGGAACATACCCCTTCCTACTTCTTCCCTGCAGCTTTTATTGCCAAGCACAATGTCATATATTATGGAATATCCCCTTGGTCAGTTGGGGTCAGTTGTTCCAGCTGTGTCCCCTCCCAACTTCTTGCGCACCTCCAGAAAAGGCCTTGATCCTGTAAAAGTACTGTTCAGCAATAACTAAAACACACGTGTGTTATCAGTAGTTTTCATCACAAATCCAAAATACAGCACCATACAAGCTACTATGAAGAAAATTAACTCTACCCCAGCCAAAATCAGTACAAATATCTCTGCAAGACAGTAGTGTACACGTTGATCCCACAAAGACCTACATAAGGAATTGGCACACTATTATAGTATTTTCTTACCCCAGTACTGCATACTAGTCCTATGACCTGTGTTATGTATTCAATAGGGAGAGGATGCAACCCCTCTTGTCCTTAGAGGTTTGCTTTGAATTCAGACACTGACATCAGCAAGAGTGGAAGTTGCCCGAGTACTTTACAGGATGGTTCCCAGGCTCTGTGTGTGTATTTATCTGTCTGTAGTATTACTATTCATTAAAAAGTCTGTCTCCCTTTCGAGTGAAAAAATATTTAGTTTCCCTGGCTTATGACAGTCTTTGTAAAGAGCAGTGCTATATTGATTCTTTCTTCAGTGTGTATATAAACTCATTTATAATGTTATGACCTGAACTGTAGAGCACAAATTTAAAATGACCTGTACATATTACTTGGTAACATTTGGATTGGAAGTTAAATACTCCCTGATTAAACATGAATGCTTTTCCCTGGGAGTACGAGATATCTTATCAGAAAAGCCTTCTTATCAAATTCACCATCCTGGAGGCAGACACATTCTCTTGCAGTGCTGGGAGTTTATAATGATAAAATTAACAATGTTGTATTTCCCAATGAAGTCAGCAGTAGTGCACTGCATCCTACCATTAATCGTTAGAGCCAGTTTTCATAACAGAGCCACTTGCTGGCCCTCAGGCACCTGCATCACTCCCCAAGCAATTCCAGTCCCCAGCAATAACTTATCGCAGAAGCCAGGGATCAAGATTAAAAACCCAGTGAATAATGGGAGACTGTGTGCACCTCTATTCCTCTGGTAGATACAAGCAAGCTAATAACCTCCTTAAAGGGGAAGCAAATCATTCCATATTTTTCACTTTATAGACAAGCCAGAAAAGACCTGTATCTATGTCTCAGTAAAATTTATTGTAATAAGTTACTTGTTTCTGCCTTGTGCAAGGCATCAGCATGCATAAAACATTCCTGAGGGTCTTCTCTGTATAGCACTATTCCAAATACACTGTAGTCGGCATTCTGCTTACAATAAAAATTGCAGGGGAAGGAAATTTTAATTTAAGTCAGAAAACCAGAAACATTACCCATTTTGCAAAAGAATTTGGGCAAAAAGCATAATCAGAGGCCAGATTTCCAGCTGGTAAAAATGGACTGAATTGACATTTGTGCCACAGAGGTGATAAAAGAGCCCTTGCAAATGCATTTCAGCCATGTCTTCTCCCCCTCTCTCCTGCCCAGCCACAGGGCATGGTACTAAAATACTGAGTGTTCTGCTGCTGAAACTCAGTGCAATTCTCTGGGAAAAAGCCTGCTGCAATCAGTGCAGCTCACAACTTGCTAAACATACAAGAGAGACAAGCAGGTCTAGAAATAAAAAAGGAGTATGTTACAGAAACCTTCGAGGAACCTAACTTAAATGTACCAACTGGGATGAAAAAAATGCATGCATACATATATGTATGTATGTAGGTACAGTTATATAGAGAGAAAGGGTTTTGTCTCATTCAGTTCAACATCAAATATTCCACTTTCCAGTCCATACACAGAGTTACCCCAGCTATTCCCATTTTCACCTACAGAGCATATGCAACTTTTAAATTATTATTATACT
Organism: Elanus axillaris; assembly: GCA_026212715.1. Classification (NCBI taxonomy): domain Eukaryota; kingdom Metazoa; phylum Chordata; class Aves; order Accipitriformes; family Accipitridae; genus Elanus; species Elanus axillaris. The sequence goes on along the minus strand of JANZLQ010000064.1, from coordinate 5,879,015 downwards.
GTTTATTCAAAAATTAATTTCGAAAAGAAATTTGCAGTCCTATGGTAATTTGAAAGGAAGTAAAAAAGGTGAAGGGTTCTAAGAGACCGAGACACAGTATATTGTACTGCTTTTCAGTGTTCTCAAGAATTTGACATCTCAAGTTTTCATTTTTTTGAAGGTTACTATAAAGGGGGTGCTTGAATTCCTGAGTGAAAACCAATAATTACTATTCTTAATGTAATTAATACTTGCTACAGGTTTTGTATGAGGTGAGCAGAGAAAGAATTTGAAGTATAACATTGAAGAGGAAGAGAATACAGGGAATTTAAGAAAGATAAATGTAGAGCTGCTGTGTTAAAAGTATCCAGTTTAAAAAGGCAGTTCTTTGCCACACCTGTATATGATGCCTTAGTCAACAGCAATTTCAGACAACACACTGAGTTGAACCAGTACAATATATAACACTGCATCTTTGAGAAAAATATATGAAGAAACTATAACAGAGTTATAGTTGGGCTGATTTGGACTTGGTAGAGAAATCTCCATCACTGTGGATCTAATTTGCCTTTTAGAGTACATGAACTGTTAAGAATTATGGAGACTGCAAATTAATCTTTAAAAGCTGAAACATATCATCAAAAACTCTGAGAAAGGAATGGATACCAAAAATGACCACAAAAAATTTGTCAAGTGAGACTAGTCATTCAGCCTAGTTATAAATTTTAAGTGTTTGACTGTTTTCCTAACAGTTTTCATAAAACAGTTATTTTCGATTGACAGGTCTCAAAAATTCTTCCTCTGATTTTCCCACCTGCTAAAAATATAAGTTAATCATGGTTATAAAAGCTTGATGCACACAGAAGCTTTCCAAGCATAAACTCAAATAAGAGAAAAGTCATTACTACTTACTGGTGTATCTGTAAACCTACATAAAAATCACATTAAGCTTAATGATTTAGAAATAAATAATGATGCATTAATGTAATGGATGTATTTCTGAATACCATGTGATATGCTGGAGTGTCAAATGGTTCAAGCTTAGTGCTATTACCATTACTTCATGAGGTAAGGTAGTTATAAACTGGGACAATGCTGGACTCAGAAATGTGTTGTGATCAGTCCAAAACATGTAGTAAATAAAAAAAATGTCATTTGAATGTTGAATGTCCTAATATTCCAATCATAATGAATCTATAGACAGTTATTTCCACCCAAAATCACATAAGATGCCATTATTCACTTTTTCATGTTCAGTTTGTGCCCAGGGTGGGAGAAACCTGAAACTGAATTGAATAATTCTGCTGAACGATTTTCTCTGACTACCTCTGACAATAATTCATTTTCCACAAAAATTTAGTCCTTCCTGACTGGATCTTTATTTTAGTAAAAGAATTAAAAAGCATAGTATTATACATCAAGTTTCAGCAAAATGTCTCTACCAAGCACATCTTAGGATCCTGTGATTCTTACTAATATTACAAAAGTCTATTGTAGGAAGGAGAATAGACAATACTGCAAGTCATACAATTACTGGGATTTTAAAATATTATAGCCATGAATGCATGTCATTCACTTTACAAATGTCAGAACTGGTGTCAACTGAAATCTTTAGAGATATGATGCTATTAGCTTCTCCACATGTTCTTGGAGGAGGCAAGATCAATGAGAGAATGCTTCAAATGCTGGGTACAATTGATGTACTACTGATGGAACAGCAGAGCAGCAGAGGTATTTTGGTTGTGTCTCAAGGAAAGAAGGCGACATTCTGATAAAAATGTTTCTGCGGGATTATGCTTCAGAGAACACAGTCCGCAGATGGATGAAGAAAGCAGCGTAACATACAGCTTTTAAAAGTTTGTGGGTTAGTGTGGTAGCAAAGGCTTTTATTTAACAAAAAGAATTGGCTTTCTAACCATGCTCCTGGGGTCATAGAGGTTTGTAAATCAGATCTTTACATCTTGCCAAATAATTCAGTAAGGATATAAGCACATGGTAGAATCTATTTTCCACTCTTGAGTTGATCCTTACCAGGCAGAATACAGGTAACTTGGGTGCCACAAAATCCTGTACTGTTCACTTCAGTGTCTATTTCTCACTATTGTAGTTGACCTCTGTTTATTAATCAGCTTGAAAAAAATGTCCTTTTGCTGACCTTAATAATAAATAATCAATATACCTTTTCAAGTCTCACTATTGATTCCTTATTCACAAGCAGTGAAGACTAAGTCAGATGGAGCTCAGTGGTATCCAGTGAAAGAGCAAGAAATGGCAAGCACAAACCAAGACATAAGATAGCCTATTTAAACATCAGAAAAAGCTTTTTTCCTCGGATGTGGTTGAACACTGGAACATGTTGACTAAAGAGGCTGTGAATTTTCTACACAAGGATATATTCACCACCCATTTGGACACTGCGCTAACAAACTTATTTGACCCTGCTTTGAGCAGTAGGGTCGGACAAGATGGTCTCCATGTTACCGATTTGCCATTAGTTAGAATTGATTTTGATTCTAATATGAATATGGAATTATGAGAAATATTTTAGT
>JANZLQ010000064.1:5865384-5876387 GCA_026212715.1 Elanus axillaris | reverse complement strand
GATGTCAGAATCTTAGATTAATGGGAACAGGGAGAGTTACATGAAGTAACTTATAGTTACTTGCCAAGAACAAGAGCCGTGGAACGTACCGCGCAGAATCACCTGAGAGGTCAAGCAGCGGACAAGTGAGGAAGACTATGAAAGACCACCAGAGACCTCTAATGTGCATGCGTGAAGGACATTTGCATATGTTAATAGTTTCCCGGAAAACTAATGGATGTGTATGACATTTCTCAGAAATTTAATGTGTATGTATAACAGGTGTATATTTAACCTGCACAGTTAGGCTGGTCAGGTGCACACGCCAGGTGGAGCGATCCCCCATGTGCCCAGATCTGCAATAAAGGAGTGCCTGCTTCTTAACTTCTCATTGCTGTTAAGGAGTTTATTCCGGATTTTGGCAACATCCAGGTGTACCTACCAGCCTCAAATATTCTGTCATTTTGTGATTCTAATATAAGATTATATTAGTTGACACTTTATGACTCACCCTGGTCCAATGCCTTTGACTGAAAATCTAAGAAATACCTGTGATTACAAACAAACTGTACAAATATATATTCCCTCTAACATTCCTTTTCAGCAAGCGGCAGTCAGCTTTCAACACACGCTCCTCCCTCTGATATCAACATGGGCCTTCCTGTCTGCAAGCATAGTTTCAAAGAGCTACATCTGTGTTCCTTGTTGTACAAGGTGCTGAAGGCTAACACAGGTGTAAGAGCTGTTCTCCACGGAAACTTGTATGTGTGTGACAGTGGGCAAGAGGTCAGTCTAAGCCAGAACACAGTAGTGACCTGTTTACAGTGCATGGTTTGTTAAGAGGTTAATCAGATTTTCAGCGAGGAAGATTCATGACAGATCACTGTGGATGCTGTTGTAAAAAAAACCTCAGTCTCCCTTGGTCATAGAATAGATAAATTAGTGACTTCCAGAAATAGTAATGTTAAGAAAATGAAGCTGCTATAAAGATATGGCGCAAGTATCTGCTAGACCTGACTTAAGACTGGAAGAACATAAGTTTTGATTTAGGAGAACAACTGAGACTATGTCAATGTCGGTCCTCTTTCTAAAAACATACAAAAAGGTGTTTAACTTCAGGTAAATGCTCAGGCCTTCTTTAAGATATTGTTAATTGTCTTCTCAGAAAGAGGCTCTAACTCAGCATTGCAGGTGGAGACAAAGACACACCAGTGGAGACAAAAAGTTTTGCTAGCAGAGACAGCTAAGACTTCCAACACTTCTGAAATTCAAAGGGGAAGAGGAAGATGCAGGCTGTTATGGAGGTAGTATTAGATTGGAAACAGTTGTACAACAGACCAAAGGAAATCCAACAGTGACCACTCTTGCAAAGGGTGTAGCATTGGAGATTCTTTTTTTCTTTTTCCCTTTTTAAGAAAATGTTTTTAATCCCATAGCTCTTAGCCCAGTACAATTCACTATTACTCCCTCTGTTCGATGAGAACAGTGATTTTCCTAAGAGTAGATAGTGGAAAACTGTATTTATAAGCTAAACCTTAGAATTCTTAGACTGTTAAAAGTTCTCTAATTGGGTTATTTTTTTCTGCAAATTGGTCTAAACATATCAGAGATTCTTTAGTATTCTTGTAACATTGCTCATATAGCTTGAAATAAAACATAAATAAAATGCTGAAGTAAAATAAACTGTAATAAAGTAATACTTAACATTTGATTTTTCACTAGGAAGCAAAAATTTGAATTATTCTACTAGGTTTGACTGATATGTAAAAAACCAAAAATGCCACTATAAAAATGAAAGCAAAGGTTCAATCCTGAAAATGCTTATGCACATGAATAATTGAAAGACTCTAGAGTAAAATTATTCATGCTTTGGTCTTCACGCACAAGTGTCAGGATGCAAAAAATCAAGTTATCATCTCATATTGAAATTTACAGTTTTATATTGTCTATTCAAGCTTCCTAAAATTCCTGCTGATTGCAATGTGGAGTTTACAGATGATGATGATCAGTACATGATCATGCTATTCAAATCCTGCCTGTTCTGGGTACAGAATACATTACACATTTCTGAGATTATCTTCTTTTTATAAAGCCTGACCTTGTATTTATATACAATCAAACCCAAGATATTTATCATTTAGTTGCTAAAAGATTGTATTTTTTCTTAACAGTACTTTAGAATTATCTCATCTGCTAATGCATTCCTTGAAATTGTGCTTAGATTAAAAACATCTTTAAAGGAAATGGAATAAGACATTTCAATAGATCCATACTTTTTGTAATAGGCTCTACACAAAGCATGCAAAAGATCAAGCTGTTAAACACAAGCAAGCATCAGTTTGTGAAGGCCCTCAAATGTGTGAACAATTCTTATGAAAGAAAAAAACATAAACGTCAAAGGAACACAGCTACTTCTTAGCCTTGAATAAAAATATTTGTATTCTACTGAAAGTGCTCAGGCACAAAACATCATTCAACTCTCTTCCTCTTTCAGGTGCCTTAGTTTTACACAAACTTTCTCATCAATGTAGAATGTAATATGACTTTGGAGAGAAGAGGGTTTGGGGATTTTTTTATTGTGTAATTAAGCCATGAAGACTCAAACGTTTTGCTGAGTTAAGGTGATTCAACATGTTACCCTGCTTAAGCTCAATATCTATTTCTGTGTTGCCTATTTTAATCTTAGCTGCAAGTTAAACTGACATTGCTGAAGCTTTTTTCTAAGGGTTTCCAACACATAAGCTAAATTGCAGTACCTTGTAAATGGGGTTTTGTCTGTTCAGCAGATGGATAGTGATTGATTAAGCTTCAGTGACTTGTCTGTGGATATGAATTCTTAAAGACACTGATCTACAAAATCAGAAGCCCAGTAACAGATTACATTGGCCAAATATTTCAGTGCAGTATGCTTGAAATTATTGGAAGTTGTGCGCATGAGACTGAAGGGCAGTGCATGTTTTTGTAGGCCAAAAATTTTATGCTCTTTAATATTCCACCATTTGAAAGAGTGGAAATGTGCCCCTCTACTAATCCAGTTTCACCAACTTTTAAAGGTCTGCAAACTCCAAAAAAGCAGATCTTTTTAGCAAAGCATTTTTAACTTTAACGTATAAAAATAATGACAAAGCATACTTCTGCCACAACTTAAGGAAATGATGAAACAGAAATGAGAGTTTACTGAACCCCCATGACCTGATGTCTGATGAAATTCAATGGCAAAGAAAAGTATGCTATGAATTGCTTTCTATGGCTCAGTATGTGTGTTTCAATTCAATATTTTAAAGAGCAATGCGTATTTCAGAGTTGACCCAATTTAGAATGTAAATTCAGACTCCATGCTCTCAAAATTATTATCCTCATGAATACACCCTGGAGTACATTGGTTTTGTTTTCTCTTCTGAGCAGCAAACTGACACGAACAGCTTGTGGATCAATAAGCAACTTGTTTTACGGTCTCCATGTGCATTGATTGACAAACCATTTGTCTCCTTGTAAACAGCATAATAAAACAATTATCACTTAATAATGCACCATTGCATCATCAGTGGCCAATCAGAATGCTGAGGAACCAGAATTTTCTTTTCCCTGTATGTATATCATTTATATATTGTAGTTCATTCAATTTTAGAATAAATCAATATATATTTCTTTCCATGGCTAGGTGTTTTGGAAGTGCTCACGTAATCTCTCCCTAAACAAAAAAAAGACCACCTGAGAAAACCAGGTAACTCTAGTTTTTAATAACTTGGAAATAAATGAAAGCAAGCAGAAATGAAAATTTTGTATTGAGGAATTTAGGATACAATATATTTTACAATCAATATTCTAATTTTTAGAAAGACGCATGCTCTGAATTAATTTTAAGGAGCCAATTCTGGTATCTTATACGTGAAATATACACAAGTGCAGAAAAGCCAAGAAGTTTTAGAGAGCCAGGAATTTTTGTTAAAATTAAAATCAAATTGCTAACTTTTGTAGATACACAATGGCAAACAGAGGAACTCTATCTTAATTCTGACAACCTGTGGTATACTGAAAAAAAAATGAGGAACTTCAAGATCTTCACAAAAAAACCCCCCTCAGGTTGAAAGAGACTTTGAGAGGTCTCTAGCCCCAGCTCCTGCTTAAAAGAGGGTCAGCTGTGAGATTAGACCAGGTAGCTCAGGACTCAGTCCTATCAGGTTTGAGAACCTCCAAGGATAGAGGCAGAACAACCTCTCTGCCACATGCTCCACTGCTTCACTGCCGCGATGGTGAAGTTTTCCATATCTCTGGTCCGAACCTCTCTTGTTTCAATTTGTGTGTGTGTCTCTTCCTCCTGCTGTACACCGCACCACTGTGGAAAGCCTGGCTTTCTCTCCTTGATGACGTCCTTTCTAGGTACTGGTGGGCTGCTGTTAGGTCCTGCTAAAGCCTCTTCCTCTCCAGGCTGAACAAGCCCCATTCCTTCAGTCTCTCCTCACAGAGTATGTGCTCCAGCTCTGACCATCTGGGGAGCCGTTCACTGAACTCCCCCCATTTATCAGTGCCTTTTCTGTATTGTAGGACCTAAAACTGGATGCAGTATTGCAGACACAGCCTAATGAATGCTGAGCAGAGGGAGATAATCACTTCTTTTGATCTACTGGCTATGCTTCTTGTAACACAGACCATGATACTGTCAAGCTCTCTGTTGCCAAGACCCACTGCTGGCTTGTGTTCAGTTTGCTGTCCACCAAGGCATCCGGCTCCTTTTCAAGAGAGCTGCTGCTCTTCAGGCTGTGTTTTTGCAAGGGCTCCTTCCTTGCCAGGTGCAAGACTTCACATTTTTCCTTGTTGGATTTTGTAAGGTTCCAGTCAGCCCACTCCTCCAGCCTATCCAGGTCTTTCTGTACGGCAGCCCTGCCTTTGCTCTATTAAGTTGCCTCCTCCAGTTTCATGTTGTCTTCAAACTTGACATAAGTGCAATCTATCACCTGTTGCAGGTCACTAATAAAGATGTTAAATAGGACGGGTTTTCCATACAGGCCCTGCAGTGCTCCACTTGTTAGCAGCCTCCAGACGGATTATGAACCCTTGACCTCTACCCTCTGACTATGATCACACTAGTTTTTACCTATCTGGTTGTCTACCTATCCAGACTAGAATAGCCACTTGGATACAAGAATATTGTGGGAAACTGTGTCAAACACCTTGTTAGTGTCAAGACAAATGCTATCCCCTCATACATAAATCCAGTCATTTTTCACAAAAAGCAATCAAGTTGGCCAGGTATGCTTTACCCTTGGTATATTTATATAACTGCTCCCACTCATAATCTTCTCTTTCATGTGTACCAGGAAGGCCAAAATGAAGCCGACTGAAATGTGGCTCCCCACATTATAATTCTGACTGTTTTGTACATGGGTAATGCTAAGCAATTCTCAAAAAAAATTATAACCCATGACATTCTGAATACAAACTATCTTGTCTCTTAACCACCAATTGCAAGCATTCTCCTTCTCTCAAACATACATGCATAGATACCATCTATGGTTTGTATCCGAAATGCCTTTGGGCCTTCTGTTCAAATAATAAATGGCTTTTGTGTACCAATGACTTTTTTTCCAATGAGAAATTGTTTCACAAAAGAGACAGAATTAAGTCCTGCAATTTCTGATATATATTTTAATGAATTGTCAATTTTGTCAGTTGCATTCCCAGTTTTTTACTAGCAATGTAAGGTTAAGAGACAATAATGACACAATTAAGTGTGACATTTAAAACTTTATGGGAAAGGAAACTTTATGTTTAAACTTCTTCAATGAACCCAACATTTGGTAGGACTGTTGCCTAAAAATGCCTAATGCTATCTGTCAGTAATGTTTTTCTAAAGAGTTACTGACAAATCCTCCTAGTCTAGGATATACTTATTCCTTCTGCTTATTATAGAAACCTACAGGTGTACTATGTTTATAGTAAAGGCACTCATTTAGTTATTTTTAGAGCAGATTGTCAGATATCACTGGAACATCTGCAAAAAGGACCTTTTGAGGTCATTAAATCAAACCTCCCACTGACATGGTGTATAAATCTTACCTAGTAAGGTTTTGATAATTTTCTTTAAACAGAGTAGACCCTATATTAACAAAATAAAAAACCTGAAATACACAGTTGGAAGTCTCTCCTCCTTTATGTAAAGATGGCAAAAATCCACCTCTATTGTATCACCTCTATTCTGTTTATCCATGGCTTTTAAGAGGCATTTAATACTACCTCCCATAGTCCTTCAAAAAAAGACTGTGTTGGGCAGACAGATAAATGGAAAAAGGTTATAGAGGGAACTCCCGGACACTGAAAGGTCAATAAAGGTCAACAAGCAGGAGTTAGCCTGACACAGTTGCAAAAGCTGTGTCTTTATATACATCGGACAAGAAATTGTATCCTGGGAAGGCAGGTTCAGTTACCTTGTAAGTAAATGGAGTACCTAAGGTACTGGAATAAATGTTCTTCCTGTGCACCTATTTGATTATAACTTTAACAGTACTTTACATCTGTGTTTCAGAACTAATTCTTCATGTTATTATTGTGATGGTCAATTAGCATACATCTTGGTATCTATAAGGAATTAACTTAATTCCAGTGACCAAAAATGCACCTATTTTTGTCAGTATTACCTGCAGTTGCCCTGTTCTATAGCAATACAGACTCTGAAACTGGCAGTGAACACTGCACAAGCCCTCTTCTGAATGTAATTGCTTCCCAAGAGAAATGAAACCCTCTTACAGCCTTGGTATGACAAAAACCTACTATTGCTGCTTCTGTTCAGTGAATTGCACTGCCTGCTTTCACTGCTGGTGAAGATGAAATTTCTGTTTCCACCTCACACCACAGTAGCCTGCTGCCTCAGAAATCAAAGTTTAACTCCTCACAGAGAAAAATATGTGGTCAGAAGAACAAAGATAAGCTGCAGATTCACACCCCCCCCCCCCGCCCGCCCCGAACTCTCGTACAAAAACTGCATACACTTCTCAGTCTTCAAGATAACTACCTGCAAGCTACCCCCACCACCAAGGTGACAGAGGACCTTAGTTGATGCTAACAGTGTAATGAATTAGAATATTCCTAAAGAATAATAGTCCCTGGAGGCTACATAAATGCTACAGCAAAACCACCTCAGACTTTGATGTCTTGCATGACCACACAGCATTCTGTTGTAATTACGACCTTTCTATTATGTCTAATGATATTTAAAGCCTACTTCTTTCATCAGACAGTTATTTCAGTAGTACTGGGAGGTGATCAGAAGCACACATTTCCAAGAATATGGAGGATGTTAGAGAAGTGATAAACTGTCCTGGGTTCAGCGCTATAATATGCTGCATTCACCTAACAATACTACAGGTGTCTGCTCCATTTGTTTTAATAATGTAACACCCATCTGCTGTTTCTGCCAGTTTCACCTTGTGAAGAGGAGGCCCACAGCAGTGGCTTTTTTTTTTTTTTTTACACTTCTCAGGGCGATTACTTGGGAAAACAAATTTGCTCTAAGGTAGTAAGGTCCAGTTCTTTGAGGACAGGGTCACAGGAGCTCCTCATCACTGAGACTGAGGCAGAGTCAGAGCTTTCCATGTTTTCTGTAACATTTACTTGGATTGTAATCACTGGAAGTTTTACAAGTTAATAAATATTATTCTTCTAAACTGTAGTATCTGCTGTTCATTGTGTGCCTATTTAATTGCATAAGCTTTTAAAATCCTATATCACATTAAGGAAAGGCTATGTTTATGTTTGTAAAGCCATAATTAACAGTACATGACAAAAGTAAAATGAGATGCAATTCGTCCATTACAAATCTGACTTTCAGAGGAGATTCACCACATTTTGGGGACTGCATAGGGTACCTGCGATCTTAGGCAGGGCAATCTGAACAGTTCTACATGATTTAGATCCTCTGCTCACTTATGAAAAGAAATCAAGCCCCAAGTATAAATTCTGGCTCGAAATACAGAGTAATGAAATTGTTTGCTAACCATATAAAACTAAGCACATAGTTAGACACATTAGATGTTGACCATCAACACTTAGGTTCAAAAGATGACATTAAATTCCCACGCAAAAATGTGCTTGTTTAGCAACTAACTAGCAAATGATACAAGTTGCAGAACCACAACAGCAGCAGTTCAGATGTGACTATGCAGCAATGTGTTTTTATGCCCCTAATATTGTATTTTTTTCTTTTTGGACAACTGGATGATTATTATTTTGTTTGGCAGTATGGTAGACTTTTCCAACACTTTAACAAAATAACCTTCCTAAATACATAGCAATGAGTGTTAAATTCAGCTGGCCTGGAAAGGATGGCATCTGCTTCAGCTTTGATTTTTGGCTTGCAGGGTTTCTCCCACTCTCCACATTAAACATTACATTCCATCTTTACATTGCATTTTTACCAATGCCAGTATCAAAAAAATTAAAGTAAGTTTTAAGATATTACAAGGGGCATGCCAAGGGCTTCCCTTTTTTCTTCACAGCAGTTATGCAGACCCAGTGCTAAGAAGTAGGCTGGCTTAGATTCCTAAATACTTGAAATTGCCTAACATATCTTGCCATGTAGATCATCTTTCTTTGTTCTTGATTCAACCATGGAATAAACCTCCCATCTCCACCCCAAAGAAATTTATGGAAAATAAATTTTACAGGTAACTGTAAAGATATCTAGAAGTACTGTATAAAACTTCCATATGTCAATAAAGGAAAGCAATTCATCAAGATGATGGTTTCTAAAGTAGAAGAAAAAATTCTATGTTGCTGTTGGCCCTAGATGAAAATTAGATGTGACATAGAACAGCAGGCCACATTAATGAAAGTGTTTATCAAGATTATTTGTAGGGAAGTGATGAACTCTCCTGAATTTCCATAGTGTCTGAGATTTCTCTGATTTATTTTTTTTTAACACCTCCTGCCCCTTTCTTGAGGAAAAAGCTTACCAGCAAATCTGCATACCTTTAAAAAGGGGGAGGGTGGGCTCTTTATGACTTGCTCTCTCTTGTGCGATCAAACCTAATTTCCTCCACAATTTGCTGAGCCACTATCTCTGGTAATTGCAATTGGAGTGTCAAAACTGTTGGCATCTTGAAATAATGGAATACTACCCAGTATCAATCTCATTTCAATTCTCTGACAGAAAGTATGATTTCCCTTTGTCTGTCCTATTTGCTGTAACAAACTACAGGATTTTCATTTTCACTAATAATTTCGACACACACAGTTGGCTGACCAACATTTCAGATCTATTCCTTTACTCTTACATTGATATAAATGTTCTTTTCTATCTGAAAAAGTACTTAAGCCCTCCCACACTTTCATTTTACTTTTAAAGCAAAAGACCAGAAAGGAGTTTATTTCTTTAACCCTGATCAATATAGAAAATAATTGCTGAAAGCTTGTGGAATAATCTTATGTTGGATAAAAAAATTATACAAGTTGAGAATAACAAATTATTTCATTTTACTCATAACTGGTATTAAATAATACTTGCAGCTGACAAATCCTACTATGACTCCAAATATCTCAGATTTCTATTCTGCATACTTAAAATGAAAATATCTTTTCACATATGACCTCAGACATCCATTTTGGAGATATTTCCCTATTGCCCACATGCCAGAACCAAATTGTTTCAAAAAGGAAAGCTTTACATTTAAAATGAGTAAAAAACATTACGTCATATCAATCAATGTAACATTTGAAAAGAATATTCTTTAAAGTGCGTTATGACTGGTTTATCCAACAAGAAAACTCTAGCAAAAGCCTACAGCTATAAATTTGAAGGCTCTGTTAATTTTTCTCAGTGGAGCCTCTTTCCTTTGGCTTTCCTCCCTTCCAGCCCCCTGACTATCTTGGGGCCCATCTCTGGGCTTGATCAAGTTTGTCAGCATCTTGTACTGGGGGTCCAAAACTGGACACAGTATCACAAATCTGAGTTAAAAAGTGTCAAGTAAAGGGAAATGTTTGCAACTCATGGTCTACTTCCTTCTATCTACATGATCTGATCTACTTCTGGCTACTAGAGAACACCATTTCCTTTCACTTAGCAGAATTCCTTATACTGTTTTAAAATTTTGTCTTCAGAGCAATCTATGTATTTCAAGTAGCCCAACACTGCTATCTCTCCTAATTTCACCAAAGGGGAAAAAAAATTAATTAGAAAATCTCATGCTTTCTTTAGATATGCTTTCATGCTTGTGCATAAAATACACCTCAATTTGGGATGAGCCTGCCTGGACTGCAGGCACTAGCGCTGTTTTATGCTCCTATACTCATCAGCTCCTTGAAGATGATTTTTTCCATTAGTTATGTGTTTGTCTTTGAGTACAACAGGTAGACTGTAACCTAAAGAAGCAGATAACCAATAAATGGAATTTTTAAAACATGAATGGAATTTCAGATTCTGTTTCATCCATCTTTTATTACGAAATAATGGGAAAGTGACCATTTATTAAGACTACATTTTCCCATTTCCATCTATATAAAAAGCAATCAGATATTCCTATTTGATGGCAATTTCTATTTTGACTGAGCAAATTTTGGTTTTAATATATGACTGTATCTTGAAAGAGATAACCACATTGTCTATAATTGAGAAAAAAGAAAGCTTGAATGACCTATAAGATCCTTTGGTTAGCATTAAGACTAACCACATCATGTTATTCCTCTTTGTTACAATAACTGTCACAATATTCTCCTAAACCTGACTTTTAGAAAATTTACAGCCAACCATACCCTACTCCTTACTGAGCTAAAAATGCTTGTGTGATTAAAACCACCCAATCAGGTTGCTACTATGACTTAGATGACCCTGCCTGCTCTTAGAAATGTCAAGGCTACTGTAACACGCTACACAGAAAGAACTGAGAAAAAATCAGACCCTGCTGAATTTTTTGGATAATCATACAGCAGCTTATACACTAATGTTCAATCTGATAGACCTGTGTCCTGGTTTCAGCTGGGATAGAGTTAAGTGTCTTCCTAGTAGCTGGTACAGTGCTGTGTTTTGAGTTCAG
>JANZLQ010000064.1:5851348-5865284 GCA_026212715.1 Elanus axillaris | reverse complement strand
TTGTCATTTTATTAGTGTTATCATTATAATTATTAGTTTCTTCTTTTCTGTTCTATTAAACCGTTCTTATCTCAACCCTCGAGTTTTACTTCTTTTTCCCGATTTTCTCCCCCATCCCACTGGGTGTGGGGGGGAGTGAGTGAGCTGCTGTCTGGTACTTAGTTCCTGGCTGGGGTTAAACCACGACAACCTTTCAAGTGGAAAATGCTCACCAGTGTTAAAAGAAGTTGTTTGCATCCCCACATTAGAAAATACGGGAAGTACAGAATACCCCACTACTTTTGATTTTAATGACTGCATAAATCTAACATGAATAGTTTTGGCACAAGTTTTTTTCCTTCTCTGAGCACAAAACACTGCTAAACAGTGATTGCCAAGCAATATTTTTCACTACCTCCAATAAACAAAATTATCCTTCTCCAAATGCCAAGCTTCAGAGAATTTCATGATAATTGCATATATCCACAGTTTTCTGTTTCCTATTTGGCCAGCAAATCTCCACAGTATAAGATCCACTACCTCTACCAAACACAGCTGGAACACTGTTTTCCCTTTTTCATATCATATTGGTTGAATCCCCAAACAACATAGAACAGTACCTCTAGGGAAGAAACCTGCACAATATTTAGGCATATTGAACTGTCCTTGAAGAGCCATGGCATTAGTTCAAGGTCTTCCTCAGAAAAGGAAGCTTTTTCAGCCTCTCCTCCTATGTGCTGTGCTGCAGCCCCCCTAAATATCTTGGTAGCCTTTAGCTGGACTCACTCCAGTTTGTCAATGCCTTCTTGTACCCTAAACTGCACACAAGCCTCCAGTGCTACTCTCCTGAGTGCCTAGCGGGGGGAAGGATCACTTCCCTTGACCTGCTGGCTACACTCTTGCTAATACAACCTAGCATGTCATTGGCATTACCAATGTCTTCTGTGACTTGGTTTCAAGGTCTGGTAAAATGCAATACAGTAATATATTTCAAACTACTCCCTCACAGTGCAGGAAGGTTTTTAGTACAAGCTCAGTTTAACTGAAGCTTGCCCAGCTCTTGAGATTAACACCACGATTTTTGAGGGGGTTACTGCAGACCTGGAAATGTTTTAGTGTTCCCCAGGTCAGATGCATTAAGAAGTACAGCTAGAGTACACCTTTGATTTGGTTTTCCCTCCCTCTACGCACACAGTGCTTTTGCTGCATCTGTCAAGCTGCAAGATGAAATAACAGTTGAGGTACTAGAACTGAACACTGAAGATCTGCATATCTTCTCATCCCTACTACAGACACAGGGACCTCAGGGAAAATACTCTATTTCTCTGTGCTCAGTTCTCCATCTGTAGAATTAATATAACAGCATCTCTCCTTCTTTCTTAACTTTTGTCCCTGTGATGGGTTGACCCTCTGGTGGAGTGGGGAGGACAATCAGAAAGAGAAAAGAAAAAAACCCAACTGGAACCTCGAGGGTTGAGATAAGGACAATTTACTGGGGCAACACAAAAAAAGAAGTTAAAACAATAACGATACAAATAAAAGAATATACAAAACAAGTGATGCAGAGTGCAACTGCTCACCACCCGGAACCTGACACTCCGCCACTTCCCCCACCAAATGTCCAGCATGCCCCCTCCAGCCTGCTCCCCATTTATATACTGGGCATGATGGCACATGGTATGGAACAGCTCCTTGGCTAGTTCAGGTCAGCTGTCCCGGCTGTGCCTCCTCCCAGGTTCCTGTGAAAATTAACTCTATCCCACCTGAACCCAGGACACAAGTATAGGTATGTCACAACAGAGTTATTCTTAGAAGCATGACAGACTCATCAATATATTGTCTTGCAGCTTCAAACTCAGAGTGATGGCTTTTGGGGGAGAAAATAATTCTACAGAATTAGGGGAAAACATTCTAGTAAGCTTCTGGAGTAAACACTTAATGTCCAGTGGTGTGCCAAGTGTGTCTGCTCCTGCTGCTGGAGTCTCCTAACTCGATTGTTTGAGCACAACACCCTATGCTAGAAATCCAATTTTAGTATGTTGATATAAAACAAAATTTATTTTAATTATACATGTAAACATGCAACTATGAAAAATGATATATAAAGCCTAACTTTATGACTGAGTGACAAGAAACATAAAAATACGTTTCAAAGAGCTCTGTGTACTACTGGCCAAAAAGGATTATCTGCCTGCTTACTAGGTGCTGGATAGAGAAGTCAATGGAATTAGAGCCAACACACCTAATGAGACAATTACGCCTTCACAGGGTCTTTGCCTTTAATCTCATGGGATGAATGGTGGGGACACATTTTGTACTGTAACAGAGTGAAATGTTCTCTTCTGCTTTCCCCTCTTTCTTGCATGACAGCACCATCTGTTTATAAATACATCACTGGAATGACAGTACTCTGATGATGTACTAATACAATACATCATCAAAGTGCCATCAGTGATGATCTAATGATGTATTAGAAAGCTGTTTATCAAATCCCTGTTGCTTTGATGATGTATAGGTGCAATACATCACTGGAATGTCTTGCACTGGTGGCACTGTACTGATATAGACCTTGTGGGGAAAAATAGGTCTTCTTAGGCCTCAGCAAGAGAACAAAATGCAGACAGTTAAAAAAGAACAATGAAGGAAGTAAAGTCAAACATGTAAATGAATTATATTAAGAGGAAGTTTCAAAGGTGAGGAGAAAGGGACATAGGTTTCACAAAACTGAGTTTATAATGAAATTGGATTCATCAGCTCAGAGACAGAAATTGGATAACATTATAAGTGGAACAGAATGAAAAAGAATACCAAAAAAGACCCAGTTGGTGTATATTAACTGTTTCACAGATTTAAATTCCCTAGTCTCTTCCACCCTTTCCTCCAATTAATTTCTGCAAGTAGGTTCGGAAAAAAAATGAGTGGTTTCAGGCTATGAAGTAGAATAACAGTAATCTACCAAGAAAGACCCCCATGACTCACAAAGCTAGCTTTAGGACACTTTGTTTAAAAGACTGTGCATCACTGTTTGTTTTTTAGTTTCTTCCCTGCCCCTCACCCGCCTGCTCCCTCTCAACTCTGGTCCTGCGCTTCTAACTGCTATCCTTTTCTTTGTTCACATGACCCAGGGGTATTACTCCAGCACTTTACGTTCAGCAAAGACAAGCTGAGCTCATGAACTGTTCTGGGGCTGTTTGGTAAGGAGTTAGTTTTCTTCATAGCACTGCATCTTGCACTTCTGACCAAAACAAGGTTGATAACACACCAACCAATAAAACAGAGGAAGTTGAAGATGGTGCTGTAATCTGGTGGTCAAAGCTAACCACCCTTCCTTCCAGTTTTGTTGCTTAGCATGACATTAAACAGTATGGAATATCTCTTTGGTGAGTTCAAGTCAGCTGTCCTAGCTGTGTGCCTTGCCAACTTCTTGTTCACACCTCTCCTACCTGCTGGAGGGTGGCAGAGTGAGAAAGAGAAGGTCTTGACACTGTGTAAGCACTCTTCAGCAATACGCAAAATGCTGGTGTGTTAACAGCACCGTTTTGGTCACAAATCAGAAACACACCACCGTACAGGCTGCTATGAAGAAAATTAATTCCATCCCAACCACTCGATATATATATTTCTATGATACCAGTCAGCATACATGAGGTGCTGCACCATCCAACACTGTATTAAAACTGTGTGAAGAAATCATAGTCAAACAATAATCTTCCTTAAAGGCTGTAGACTATCCCAACTTGTTTTTGTTGGGTGATTTCTGAAGCAAACTGATCTTCAAGATTTCTAAAGCTCATTGCTATTCTTTATCTTTCACCTGAAATCCCAGGAAAGAGGTCGGGGATATGGCAGTCTATCTGCAAAACAGGTGTGGCACAAGCAGTGGCAGAACTCGGTTTCCTTACTTTCACCTCTGTGCCTCAACGCTGACCTTAAGGGATTTTCCAAAGGAAAATAAGACAAAAAAATCTTTCATAATACTTTGGATCCTGGACACTGTGGTAAGCATCCATTCAGCAGAATTAAAATGATAATGTAATATTTATCCTTGCAAACATTAATGGAACTGAGTAAACATACTGACATATAAATAATACTTTTCACTAGAAAAAAAGTACATCTTCAGAAGACTGATAACCCCATGACAAAGACATTGACTAGGGTTCAGGCAATCTACAGCTCCCAGCTCTGGCACAAATTCCTGCTATGACCTTAAGTAATCTGATGTCTGTACGCTTCCCTCTCTAAAATCACCCTTTTTCTCCTATTCCTCTATGTCCATTTTTCCTTCGAGAGAGGGACTGTGCTAGTAAGAGTTTATGTGGCTTTTCACACTGCAAGTCCCCAATTTCCACAGTGTTCCAATGCTGGATATAAATGGAGTAGCAGAGAATAAGTGATCACAGATTACCTTGTTTAGGATTTTATCAATCAATGCAAATCAGTTTCGCTCCCCCCTTAAATGAGTAAATGGATTCTGCTTGATTTTTGAACACGCTTCCTTAAAAAGACAACCCAAATCAGAAAGAGCTCTTTAATGCTGTCTAAGAAAAAACAAAGACTGAAGCATGAAGAATCTAACAGCTGTTCTAGCTGAGAAGTTCCCACACCTTTGCGCTTAAACAATGTAAGATCTCTTGGGTTTTTTGTGGGTTGGGGTTTTTTGTTTTTTTTTGTTTGTTTTGGTTTGGTTTGGGTTTTGTTTTTTAAAGGGCATTTTTCTTGCAGGCAGAAGGCAGCTGAGTTTGTTTCGCTGGCACAAAGCAGCTCTCATAAATTTTCAATAGCCATCATGGTAACAAGCTCATTTTATTTCTTTTGACCTCATTGTTATTCATTTCAGAGGCTCTTTACAGACTCACAAAGCATTTTTTCAAACAGTGGGGGAAAAAAAGCTCTAAGTGACCTCCAAAGGAAAAATGACCAAGGAATGGTAACTCAGCAACCCTTTTTGGCAAATCCAGGCCATGTCACATCAATGACAAGGCTCAGTAGTACAGGAGACAGGCACTCTACTTCCACAAAAAACTACAGGCCATTTCTGTACTGGGGTTCTACAAACTTAAGACCAATTGTATGTATACAAATCTCATAGCATGTTATATTTTCAGTTCCTAGGAAAAGAATATACGTTAAAAATTGAGAAGCCAGTCTAAATTTTGAAAGTGATTAACTACCTTATTGTCTCTGCTTTTTACAATTCCTCATCGGGAGGTTACCAGATTTCTAAGCCTTTGAGGAACATGCCCAAAGGTACACAGCTGTCAGAAATCAGTTTGGTAAGTATACCAACACAGAACAACCAATATTTTTTTGTATTAAGCCAAAGCAAAGAAGGTTTGCAACAAATCTTGTCATTTTCTGTTCATGACCTGTCTGCAAAAAAGCCTTTCCTGACTCCGTCACTCAAAATTACCTTTTCTTTCTTTCAGCAAATTATTCTTTCTCCATAGACTGTTTAGTTACAAAGTCCAAGTAAATTACACAAACCTCTCTGCTATTTATTTGAATAGAATATGCCGGTTTTTGCATGACAGCAAGGTGCATAGATCACGCAATCAGGAAAAGAAAAAGCAAAACCATCATGTCTTATGTATCCAATATACAGTTTATGACCTAGTACACAATGCTAACTTACAGGTCATTCTGTATCAGGAAAGATTTATTGTTTCAGGCTCAAATTTCCTACAGTGACTGCTTTTAGGCACTTAAGATAGCCTGATTTTCAGATGCAAAGTCAGTTCCCTTCCCCAACTTGGGACCTGACAACTTGGACATCAAAACCAGAACGTTGAATAGGAAAGCTCAGGCCTTGCTCCTCAAAGTGAACACAAAGAGATCTTGAACTTTGGAAAGCTGAAATGCAAGAACATACCCTCATATGTATAAATTCAGTCACCAAAATCCTTACCGCATGTTTAATCAAGGCTACTTCCAATAGCTACACGTTCAGTGGCAGAACAGCCCTTAGTGTTCAATAGCCAAGGGAGAGGTAGTATCTTCTATTTATTCAGTTGATTTAATGGAAAAAGAAGAACAGCTTTGAAGTTCAGAGTCTCCCCATTAAGTTTGAAGTTTATCAGGTAGCTGCTATTTCAAATGTAAATTCTACCATCATAGAGGCTGTAGTATCATACTGACTAACCCAGCTGCAACACCAAAACTTATTTCGAGAGGCCAGTACTCCTGGGGTTTGATGGCAGAAAGAGGTTTTGGGTTTTATGCCTTGTGCCCATCAAAAATTTTCCAAAGACAGACAGTAGCATCTGTTTCTGTTTCACTTAAAGGGGGCTATCACAAGTCACATGAATACTCTTACTTCTGGGGCTGCTGAACCTAAAGAAGTCTTTAAATGTCATGGAGGCTGGAATTATAGAGAACTGTCATACCTTTATTCTAACAGCAGAGAAAGAATAATTACCTGGATGGAATGACTTGTGTGTGATCTGTTGGAGGCCACTGAGCAGCTCTGAGCTAAACTGGAAGACAGAGGACTAAGCCAGCTGCAGTAAGGTGCAGGTCTTGTTAGGACTCGCAGGTTTCTCACAACCATTTTCAACTAGGGCCACTACCAAGATGAAGAGAATGATCACTTTCCACAGAGGAAGTAGGTGTTTCTTGGTTTAACTTCTTGGTTCTTTGACAGGATGTTTAAGAGATGTTTTGAAGACACAGATTCCAGTGAAACACACAGATCTGAAGGCTGGAGGGGAACTACTAAAGAGTTTCAGCAACTTGCCTGGAGAAAACATTGGCTGTCCCCAAAAATGGCAGAGTGCTTTTTCCTGTTAGTGTCACCTGCTGTAACAGGATCCAGTACATAATCTTTCAAGTGCTGAAACCAAAGTAGAGTATCAGCACAACAGTAGGTATTTGAAGAAATAGGTAGATAGCCAGTTATTAAGCCTAGGACTTAAGACTTTTTTCTACCACGCTATGCTTAACCAGAAATTCTTAACATCGTGCAGCCTAAAGGTTTCAATAGGTTGACTACAATCAGAATTGTGTGAAGTTTCCATTTTAGTGCTCCCCCCTGAATAGTCACAGCATTAGCAAGGCCTCAGACACTTACTGAAATCAGATCCATGGCTCTATGCACTTTAAAACCATGAAGAATACAGTATTATAGCAATCAGTTTACAGGGAGGCCCTAAGACTGGGCTGTTCTGAAGGGATAGTATGAGAACAAGACCTGCCAGGAAGATGACCAGCCACTGCATTCCTAAAACCTGCGGCCAAACTAACAGTGCTGTACAACAAGCAAAACTATGAGTGTCAACCAGGACTTTTGCAAGTGCAGCAACACATTGATTGTCTGATTATGTGGAAAGATCTGCCTAATATCATAAAATTCAAATTCTGATTGTTCTAAAGCAGCCAGAATCCTTGGAAAAGTTGGAACTGTTATATAGTGAAATATAAGAGATTTCTGGCATACCACCACTCCTTAATAAAGTAATGAGATAACCAAAGCTCCAGCGGTTTGAGCTACCTGACCATTAAACTAAAACCTGCTGAGTTAGAGTTCCTGACTTTTTGTTGTTGATTTCCAAGAAACCAGAATTTAAGGAAGGAATAAGGTTTTAGTTAAATAAAAAGGAAAACAGCCAAGCTGAATGCAATACTTGTGGAACAGCTTTGCAAGGTTTTTTTTTTCCCTTTCAGAAAAATCCAGAGGCATAAGACAGCTTCACATACAACCAAACCAATGATTTACCACCTCATTTCATTTTTAATTTAATGGTTCTGTTCATTCATAAAATCAAAATACTACAAGGTGAAACATGGACTGAAATTTAAACACCTCATTAGAGTTACATA
Organism: Elanus axillaris; assembly: GCA_026212715.1. Taxonomy (NCBI): domain Eukaryota; kingdom Metazoa; phylum Chordata; class Aves; order Accipitriformes; family Accipitridae; genus Elanus; species Elanus axillaris. The sequence goes on along the minus strand of JANZLQ010000064.1, from coordinate 5,857,487 downwards.
TTATTTTGTCCACCAAATATATTGCTTTGTCAATGAAACATGGTGGTTTATGTGAGATCTCTACCAGGCTGTTACTTTACAGTTATTTGTTTGGGTTTGATTTTACTGTGCAGTTCCCTGATCTACATGTATATAATTTGGTTTACGTGTAGCACACTCAATTATATTATAATGATTTGTAAGGTATTTGTATTGATTTCACTTTACAAAAAAGTCAAAATGAAATTAATCATAACAAAAAGAGACCAAATGCAATCTTGAGCATTTTCTCCACAGAAAATTGAAAAGAGATACAATCCAGAAAAAACACTTCAGTTTTCACTTTTCAGTTTTGCTTGAAAAAATTTGATTGCGGAAAATATTTGATCAATACTTGTCACTTCTGATTTGTCATTTCTCAATAGATGCAGATAAAATTCATTGTAATGTGGAATGAAAACTACCAAGATAATTAAGTGGATGCATCTAATCCATAAGTGTACTATAAACAAAATGAATTCTTGGGTTTCTAACCCTCTGAAGATAGAAATAACATTATTAAAGCAAATCTGAATCTACTGAATGCAGAAAACAGGTTGACATCTATCAAATTAGTTTTCTTATGTTCAAACTACTTTTTCTTCAATATTTCTCGGCAACTTCCCATTTAACCCAAATGCCTGGCTGAATTTGAAAGATCATGCCAACCTGGATTTTTTACATACAGGAAAAAAGAATGATGAAATATGTCAATTAAGTCTCCATTAAATAATAAACAAGCTTTCTAATAACTCTGCTAAAAAATCATATGGTTTACATAGTTCTGTGCATACAAAATTATTAGAGTGGTGGGGCAGATGCAAGCACAGCAGACAGAACAGAAGGGATTAGGTCATCGCACCTCAGCAAAATCTCTTATTACAGAAAAAGAAAAAATGGTAAAACACACCACCAACCGTTCAGGTGTTGCCCTTCTGTTTAACAAAGCAAAGTTCAGGAATTCACTGACGCTTCAAAGTAGCTCTGCCAGATTACCCCCATTGTCTGTCCAGGCTTTTTTTCTTTCCTCAGACAGTGCAAGCTATTGTCATACAGTTTATCGTTCTTTTAAACTGCACTTGCAAAGGGTGCAGAGGAACACACTTGCCACCACGGTAGCACAAATCCTGGGACAGAGTACAATGCAAACAAGGTAATGTGAAGGGCTTTTACTAACAAGAGATGATATTAAATTTTAGCAAGAATAATATTGGTCAGTCTCCCAGCATTCTCTACCCCCAACAAAAATAAAATCCATAAAAAAAGAGAAAAGGAACAGAAAACAGAAGCCGGATATTTTTCCAGGATTTGTTATTGCTATGATGCAAATGAATCAACTGAAATAGCTGGTTATAAGTTCACAAAAGTTTAAAGTCATGCCAGAGAATAAACCAGAAGACCTGTTTTCCATTCATGCCACCCTTGCCTAAGTTCCTGTGCTCTCCAGCTGCTCTCTCAGTATTCTTCAAGTGCCTCTTTCAAGGGGCAGTGGCATCTCAGGTCAGACAGAGGGCTGTCTCTCCTATAACAAGTTTGTAAATGAGAGTCAACATCAGGGAAAGCAGCTGCATTCCTTTATCACTGTTCTTTCCTTGTCCTCCACCTCTACACTTCCTCTCCCCTTATGGAAAAAGCTTCAAGAATAGCAAGAGCTTGAACCCACACCATCAGCAAAAAAAAGACAGTTAATAAATATTATAATGCCACCTAGAACGCAGCCCCACTGTCTCCACAAAGATACATATAAGTGAACAAGAAATAAGGGGTACTTTCAAAAATAAAGTGCAGACTGTTTCCAAAGCTCAATTTTCCTCTCTTTTTGTTCAACAGAGATTCGCCAAGCTTTTCAACAGCTTTCTCTAGGTTGCCAGGAAAGTGAAATATCAGTAGCTGAAACCCCAAAATATGCTTAGCTAGTTAGGATTGTGCAATAGCAAGGTCATGTTAAATTTGTTTTGCTAGGAACATTTATTCTACTGAAAAATAATACGACAAAACTATATTTGCAACTATAATAAAAGCAATAATAATGCTGACAAGTTCTTCCCGTTTCACTTTTCATAAATTGGAGTCTGTGTTAGCCTATCAGAATAAGATTAAATTCCATTTTGAGACTTCTTCCATAAAAGCAATACAATTAACTGCTAAATCAATAAATGAGAGATTATCAGCTTCTTTTCTTTTTAATACAAAAAACAATGTAAACCAATATTACTGGCATGTGCTGTGGAACAACACTTTTTGGTACATAAAAATCAACATAAATCTAAAGTTTTCAAGTGCACTACAAATTAATCCATATATTTATGTAGAATGAGTAATTTTCACTGAAAATATACTTAACAGAAACCAATACAGTGCTCTGACATAACAATATATTACACCTATAAATTGATATACCTTCTATAACTGTACAATTTAATAACATCAAACAATGAGATTTTTATGAAAACTCATATTTTACCCTTAATATGATCCATTACAAACAAACATTGATCCATCCAGAACAACACTGAATATTAACATGGATAGCAGTAAACACATCTTTAAAATCTGCTTTACAGAAAAAGAAATTCAGCCCTGCACACAATCGGTACGAGATTCCTATTCAACCTTGGTATCTTACTGCAGTCCTACTCATTATTTTGGGATTCAGATGTCCTTAGGGTTAGCCATCTACTGAACTTCTTTGCTAATTGACTTTCTGGAAATGTTACAGCTAGAAAAACGCTGTAGCTAAAGTCACCACACAAAGCAAAACCAAAACAAAATAATGTTCATTTCTCACAGATAAAAAAAATTAAGCCTTGAACAGTCTCAAAATTCTGATGCATCGATACACTGTGTAGTGTAACAGTAAAATAGATACAAGAGCTGAAGTGTGATAAACAAACTCTCGTCTCAAAGGTTAAAACCACATTCATTAGCCGTGAATGCTTTCCTATTCCTGCTTCATCTTCACCCACTTTGACATTTAACTTTGAAAGTACACAATAAACTAATTAAAAGTGAAGTAGCAGTGGGCATGGTTGGCAATCTACGGTCTATCCAGTTTACAAAGTTTCTCCCACAAAAATTAACCTTAACATTTAACTTCAACTACTGCAGGAGATAGTGGGACCTAAACTCAGTTAGACACACTTGATGATACTTCTGTACAATTTGGCACTACATTTTAATGTAAGATGTATTTATGGGTAGTATCAGATTAGCATCCTCTTGTCCATGGCCCTAGTTTTACCAGCCTACAAGACTACTACACCACCTGTTTCAGTTACCCTGTCCCTCACCCAATGACATATCCATGCCACGAGAGGCTTTCAAAGAAGGCTCTTATTGTCTTTTAGCAAACAAAAACTGCTATAATGACAGTTCCGTGAGTTACCAGGCTCTTAGTTCAAGAGTCCACTGTGATACATTTCAAGTGAGATATCAAGTCACTTGGAACATCCACCAGACCGAAATTCAAGAAGTGGTACTTTTATGTGCATGGAACAAACAAGGCTTGAATAGTTTTTTTTGCCAATATGCCTTTATATTAACCATATATCTCAATATTTCTTCACATAGTCTATATTGTCCCTTATTAAAATTAACAAAGTATTACCAAAATGCTTGTATTACTTATTCACTGATAAATATATTTTGATTCATTAATAGACTCATCAAAAACATGTGATACATAGTTAACACTTAGTCAGAGTACCTTCCAAGGAGAGTAATTGTAAGTAGCAAATTTTCAAATCAGTAAGATGGGGCATGGGGGACTGAATTAACCTTTGCAAGATCCCAACAAGCCCATACTGGTTTTGTGCTTTCACCAAACCAGCCACTAAATCAGTTTTTATGAGCTTCAGGGCAAGAACAACAACAAAAATATTAAAAAATGGCTATGATTAAAAGCCCACCAAACAAAACTAACATGAAGTTTCAAGCACTCTTACTGTTCTTTCAGAGAAGCCGTAGAACACTGGGGAGGCTTGGCCACGTGAAAAGTACAGGGCATGGCAGGCTCAGGAGCTTTTTACACAGTTGCATGTTTTTGGCCAAAAAGAACATGCTGCAGTCTTGCCTAGAGCATCCTGCCACTGTCTCAAAGTTCCAACCAGCATCTGGAGCTAATAAACAGTTTTGTCAGTTCTGTTTGTAGCTGAATGCATCCAAAGGTGCAAAACAGATAGTACCATATCCACCAGCTTCAGTTTCTCAGCTGAGGTGATCAGGCAGTTGTTTTTACACCCAAATCTAAGGGGAGAGGAGTTTCACAACAGTTTGGAGCAAACCTCAGACCTGTGCTTCTATGTCTGTAGTGAGACACCATTAGTCACCAAGGGCAAGGAGCCATTTGATGCCTTCCTTTCATACCTCTTGTTTAGGTATATGTAAATGCTGATCACAAAGAAATGCAGAGACATACTCTTAAATGACCCACCCCTTATCCCCAAATTTTCAACATTAACATGGGACCTCTTCCTCCTGTAAATTTGGGATTATCCCTAATGTTTTCTAAACGAATTCTTAGACTTCATTCTTTCATTCTTGATTTATGGTTTTGAAACTGCTAACCTGAGTAATGAAGTGGTGCAAAGAAGTTACTCTTTCAGAGCAAACATCTAAGCCTAATTATTGATATTAGCTTTTAGTGACATCAAAATGAAATTCTGATTTCTAGCAGCAATCTAGCATTTGACTGGTGGAGACAATTTATCATGGAAGAAGGAAAAATGGTACATGCTGTCACATCATGTATCATAGAAGTATCAAAATTGCTATGGAAACTGTGCACTTTTTATAGAGTAGGCACATAAAATTCACATAATATGTCAGAGAATAAGTTACTACTGTCCTGAGGCTGTAATAAGATCTACACCCTTATTAGTGAAAAGATTTGACAGATTTTGTTTATAACGAATACTTGTAGCCAATGAGTTTGAGTCAAAGTCACCCTATTTTGACCCATCCACTTGCTTTTAGGTTTCTGTCCCCCTTAGATACAGGGAGAGTGCAGAGTAATATTATTTCCAATGGTTATTAGATTCCATTAAAGTCACTTGTGATACGACAGGGAAATTGGCTGTACCCAGGTACCATATTCAAAACTATTAGGAGGAATTACCCTCTTAGCTTTGGATTTTTTTTCTTGTTTTATACAGACCTATTTTTAGTATTTATCTGTTTTGTTTACAATTTGTTGTTCAAGACACAGAGCAGATAAAAATTCAGGATTCATTTGATAAGACTGCAAATAGAAAAATCTAGGTTTTAATGCAAAATGGTGTAAAGTATTTCCTGTGAATAGCCTAAACACTGCAGCCCTTTGCCACCCAGATCTGTGTGTGACGTTTCTCATTGATTGACAGCATTTCTGATTGGTTAGGCTGGAGAAAAATGAGCTTGTTTAGGAAAGCAGAAGATACTACAATTAGGTTTTGCAGTTTAGCGACATAGTGACTGGTAAAAGAAAGCAAAGTGGAGGAAAATGGTTGTACGTGTAACACCCTAGGGTGCAAGGGTACATTTATCACCTTGTTTTATATGACACACTGGATGAATGTTGATGAAGATTGTCAGCATCGTTGTCAGTGAAAGCAATTCCACAAGTAAAAGAGTTTGTATTAAAAGACTCTCCACCAGGAAGAAATTCACATGATTACTTTATAAATAAACAACCTACAAAACTGAGCAAAGAAGGTAACAGTTGATTAAAGGTCATTTTTTTATTTTGTTCTAAATGCAGGCTCCTGTTTACTGAAGACAATGCACCTGTGGTAAGCGTATAGCAATCAGACCCAAACCTTTGAAAATAATAGAGGCATTAAAAAAGCCAATGTAAAATGAGTACACTACAGCAACAATCAAGTATAATCTCAGAAGTATGCAGTGGGAAGAGTAGGACTGCACTATATGTAAACAATTTATATGTTACACTGTTTTACAGTGGTCCATTACTATTTGTGGCAGTACATCCCCCCCCAACCCCATCCTACCAGCAGGAAATAAAACTTCTCCAAGCAGGGAGAAGGGGAAGGAGAAAAAAAACCCTAAACCCTGGAGGCCGCAGGTCGAACCAATCGAGACGTGCCAGGTAGGCTGAGGTGACCGTCTTGGCCAACAGGGATCA
>JANZLQ010000064.1:5814644-5829414 GCA_026212715.1 Elanus axillaris | reverse complement strand
TTAGTATAAACATGACTTAGCAGCAACTGAAAACATCAGAGTGTTATCAACATTCTTCTCATACTGAACTCAAAACAGCACCGTACCAGGTACTAGGAAGACAATTAATTCTATCCCAGCTGAAACCAGGACAATGTGCAAGTGACGCAACAATTTTTCAGAGTTGTTCTGTGTGAAACACAGCCAGAGCAGGGTAGAGGAGAGAAAATTGCTAGTGACATAAAAAAACAATGCTAAATGTAAAATAATAGTAAGGGTATCACTTTGCTTTATATATTAATTTCTGGTCATTATCATCATCACCAGTTGGAAAACATGATTAGTATACAGGATTAAACACGCATTCAGTTTAGAAATTCAGAGGCTCAGAAATATCTGCAACACATAACCTTGCACAAGGAAAGCACCAGGAGACTGAAATCACACAGAAGGTCTGCTTCATTGCTGAAATTTCTTTTTAAAAGAAAGTTATCTAATAAGGATTGGAAGTATGTTCTACATTATATTTGTGATAGACAAGAACCATTCCTTTGTCCACTAGATATTCAAAACAGAGACAGCAAATCTTTTCACTGTATCACACACAACAGGATAGAAGGAAATCTTGAATAATTTTTATTAAAAGTATCACTACCTGAAAAATGGGTTGGGGGGAATGACGCATAGATGGTGGACACCAAAACCCCACACCTTAGATGCTTACCAGCCAACAGCAAAGCTACAGCCAGTCTCCTGCAGAACTGCAACATTTCCTTTACTACCATTAGCAAAGATAGTGTCAGACAATAGGTATAGGGGTAAAAAATCAGTCCTTAAAAAGAAACTGCTTGTTGGCTGAAAAAAACCCAGCCAGATTCAGGAAGTTACTGTTACGGAGATATTAAATAAAATGCTTATTTTGTATTAATTGCTGTTTTAAAGTAAAGTTATTTAACTATTTTTGTTCTTACTGATTTATTTACTATGATGTAAATTTGAACAGTTTCAGAAGGGGGGATGTAAACCAGAAGAATAACCTTAAGTTGCCTGGAAGTTATGATTCACTATATTTTTTGCCTCACCTTTTTATGTCACACACAAGGCCTTATTGTTGCTTATAAGCAGATGTGAATCTGTCCCTACTATCATACTTAACTCTGCAAGGGAAAATAACAGAACCCTTGTAACGGTAACTGCAGTGACACACAATGTTGTTTTTTAGTCTATCTAGTCCAAACTGACTCAAAGGGATGCTGTGAATAAAGCTAAAAACATTGACTTTTGCTTCACAGACTACTCTATAACAATAACTTGGATTCGTGTTCATTTGCCCTCCCCCCCAATTATATATTAACAAAAGTGCCCGTTATTGTTTCAAAAAGCAACAATGTCTTCTCCTAGTTGTTCTTATATGATCCAAAGCCCACCAGAAGATGTTTTGACTCTGCTTCCTCTGACACTCCAATACAAGAAATTTGTCAACTCTTTAATGCTCTCAGTCCCTCAAAAATACTTCTATGGAAGCTTGTTACTTCATTTACCTATCACCTAATTCTGAAAGCCTGATAAAAGCTCGAAGTACCTAAGGCTTGGATCCTACTAAGACGTAACATATATCGCTAAGTTGCAATGTGCATACATACTCAGGCTAAGCCAAACACCTGAAACATTGTCATGCTGCTTTCCCTAACCACCAGGTATGCTCACAGGTGATGACTGAATGCAAGTCTTGTGAACTGCCTTTGGTTAATTATTATGTTAAAAAAAAAAGAAAAAGGCATACAACACCAATTTATTTTTCAATGAAAAACATTCTCCTGTGTGTTCAAGTCAGATGAAATTCATAGAAATGTAAAACCTAAGTAACCTAAATGTAAGCCTAATTTTACTGTGTTGAGTTATCTTGCACGCACCTGTTCAGACAGCACCAGTTGGATGGGTGCAATATGAACATATTGCAGTTGCCTGTCTTATTTTTCTCCATGATGAACTTTAGGCTGCATGCTGTCTTCAGCCCTTGCCCAGAGCTCAAATGGAAGTCAATAGGAGAACTGTTTTAGATCAATGGCATTATATGGCCATCTATAAACAGAGGTCTACAGGTTGAAAAATAGTCGTTATCCTTTTGGTCATGAGACTGCCAGTTTGATATCTGAAACTAATTTTTCTGAAACATAATTATACTTTTCACAGGGCTCCAGATGACATTATGCAGTGACAAAAATAAGTTTACCTTACCTTCTTCTAAGCATGTTAAGGACAATACAATATCTTTAGCTGTACATATGGATTGGTTGGCATTAAGTGAGTAAATTAGTGAGTACTTTAACAACCTGACCCTAACTGACTTTTCTGGTCCTGAAGCAGCATCCTTCATTTCTGAATATTCTGTGTCGTGTGTGTGCATGCACACACGTGCCCATGGAGTCTGGCAAACTGGGTTAGATCCAGATTTCAGTAACAACAGGGTAAATGAGAAGTTAATTCCATAGAACTATTAGATGATTTGCACTGCCTGTTTGGGATTACTGTAAGTAACTTTCTGGAATTATTCAGTACAAAATGGTTTATTAAATACCAAAAAGCCTATAGAAAAGGAAAGGTTATACTGGATAATTTTACTTACAAAATGTGCAGAGCTAGTTATGGTCTTAGCACTGTATACACATGGAATACATAAGCTGTTTACCTTCATTAAAAAGAATGCTACCCCCAGCTTTAATTAGTTTCATTATTCTCTAAATGAAACATTTGATTTCCAAATTTATCTTCTGCAAAGAGAAGGGGCAGAACAGAGGCACTATTGGTCCGAGAGCTCCACTGAAGGGTATATGAAGGAACAAGCTGATGAATATTTTATTGGGGGGGAAGTATAAGAAAATAAAATCTAATTTGAAAAAAAAAAACAAGACCACAAACAAAATCACCAGATAAACTCCTTATAGCAAAAGTTAAAATTCTCCACTTGCTTTTGACTGCTGCTCTTTTTATTATTAAATGTTTTGCTGAGAGTCTGCATTTTCATGTTAACATATAAAAATACGTTGACTGGCATAGAAAAACCAACTCATAAATTTCAACTTTAAGTACCTGTTTTAATGTATTATTGTACTTTATTGGCAAAGTTCCACCAGCAAATGTCTTTTTATTATTTTATCCCCTCTTTGCAATAAAGAGGAATGCTGTTGACTGGCTTCCACTTTGGGAAATATGAAATCATTGTTTCTTGCTAGCTGTGGGCAAGAAATAGTTTTCAAACGATGCTAAAGTTAGAAAAGAGTGCACAGAAAAAATATATAGCAAGAAATATGTTAGTACCTTTCATAAATTTTCAATACATGGATACAGCAAGATAATTTCCAAGCATAAACAGACCCAGGAAAGAAAATACATTATCTTAAATCAGGTATCATTCCTCTTGTATGACAAAAGACAGGTTGTTTAATAGCATAAAACAAGTAGACTTCAGCATAGTATGGTATGATACTTGAAATAGAAAAAGAAACTTTAATAGTTTACATAAGTAGTCTATCATCTCTGGCTAAATCCTTTATCCCTAACTGAAGCAAAACTCACATTGACTTCAAAGAAATCTTTTCCTGTCTACAGGGGTATCGTTGAATTAATTCAAAACTTTGGAGCATTTTGGTAGCTGGGAAACAAGTAAAAAGGAGAATTGAGGCATTTATCCTAAACTACATAAATAGGAAGCAGTTGTGAAAATTACAGTCTTTGTGAGAGAAAGGAAGCACCAAGGCATAGACATTGTCTCAGATGTTCGTGTCAGCAATGCATTCAGCAGCTAAGCTTACAGCATACAACAGGAGCTCTACCAACAGCCAAGTGCAACACTTTATACCCTTCCCTTAATTTTTTGTCTTTTCTCCAGTTAATAATGCATTCCCTCGCCCCCCTTGTATTTCATGAAGTGAATGACTAAATGAAAAAGCTCTTAAATTTTGTAACGCTGGGTAATAACATCATTGCCACAAATGAGCAAACTCACTCACTGGACAAAACCTACTGTCACACTCAGTTCCCCCTACAGCAACATACTGCTTCGCCTCTGGCATGCCTGCCTCATAACTTTCTGCCTTTTCTTTGCTCCATGTGAACTAAAAGACTACTGAAACTGGTTTTTTAGCCAAGTAAGCCCAAGGAAGGGCTGAGAACTGTCTTTCAACAGAAAGTCAGCCTTTAAGCAAAGGAATAATCTAGGGCCATCTGGTAAACAAGGTTTTTCCTGGTGAGGTGCAGTCCTGCACAGGCACTCAGTCTGCACACATCCTTGAATCTAGACATTTTCCTTGGAAGGTTAAAATCCAACATCAGCCTGCAATCTGCTATAGTTATTCAGTAAACAGATGGTTGAAAACCAGCAATTTCAGATGATTTTTGCACACTTCTTGCTGAAGTTTATTTATGATTATCTAGTAAGTTCCATTATGGAATGACTCATATTAATATTTGATACATAGGTCTAAGTTAAAACCTAGAATACTTCATAGGCAATATTTGCATCGGTTTTAGGGCAGTCACTTAATATTTTTAAATTTTTCATATACAGCAGTTGGTATGAATATTTTAATTACATTCAAGGATCCGCTATAAAATCCAGTGATTTCTTTACATAATGGAAGTTGATCATAGAAGAAGGCACTGTCCTACTCTAAGCAACAATTGATGATTTTAGTCTTGTTCCCAGTGGATGTGGGTCAATTGTGCTGTAAAAATCTTTGACACTAACTGGTCATCCTTCAGGTTACCTTATTGGCAGTGACCTATAGGGAATTTCTTTCGCTTTTGCTTGTGTTATACTTGCTCTGTGGGCAGATAAAAAGATATAGTTTCGAGGCTTGTGAATCTAACATGTTTCACAAAGGGTAAATTCAATGAAAATGAAACAGATCCCTAAATTCAGTTATAAATTGACGTGGTTGTAGAAATGAATTAATTCTCATTAGCTGTATTTACTTCTGCATCAATCATTCCTTGGGGATTTTAAATATAAGACCTTGCCTGCTGCTGCATGACATAGAAGTCTTGATCCAAAATCTGTGGAAGTTATTGGAGGCATTCAATGGACATTATCAGATATGGATATTGCCCATATAAAACACAGGTCCCATTATTTTTCTGACACCTGCTTTGAAAGGAGTTCTATAAGTCTCCAGTGACATCGTAATCATGGAACCTTGAACAAGACAGTTATGTCCAAAACAGGAATGAACTTTATATGCAAATTTCTTACAGGCATGTGTGTTGTGTAATGTAATAAACAGCAGTAAATCTGTGTGTATACATGTGTGTGCGCACTTACATTTAGCAAATACAGCCTTATTGCAAAAGACCTCCTCATTCCACAAGAATTAGAACTAACAATGAATTAAGGTCTGAAATTACAGTCTTCCAAATCTGAGAATACCAGGCAATGCTGAGCCAGTTTTAATTTGTATTTATTAATTTCAATTCTGTAATTTCAGAGGAATCTAGATGCAATCTTCAATTTTCCAAGGCACATTTTCAGCACATTTGTAATGTTTCACTTTTCTATGTTCTCTCCAATCTCAATTACAAGTATCTTTATAATGTCAGATGAAATCAAGAAAGAGCATTGGGGAGCTCCCACATTGGTCATTTGTTACCTAGTTTACACAAGCAACTTATCTGGGACTTCTGTGATCTGGGATCTCTAACAAGCAACGTGACAGTAACTATAGGAGATGCAATATTTGACAAACTGGTAAAATGATAATTACAATGTTGTCTCTGGGAGGAGATGAAGAGGAATCTAAAATCTTTGCTTATTGCAACCACAGCCATGCATTGAGCATGAAATGGAATCACACACGTAAACATCTAGGACTAAGCAAGAGGATATTTGTTTAGGCACTGGGCAAGTATGCAAAGTGCTCCACTCCATTTGCCCTTTTCAATACAGGGCATGTACCATGCACAGGCAGTTCCTATCCCAGGTTATGATCCTGAAAAAAAACCCAGTAACTTCCAGTCTATAGCCTATCTCCTCTCCCTGGTCCAACATTTCAAAATACAGAAGGTAACAATTAATACATCCACACAACATTTTTATGCTGCTTCCTTTTTTACTGACACTAAGAAGTATACCTCTAGTCTCTGTCAGCAATATGTCTTATACAGAATCAAAAAATAAAAAGCCCTTGTTGTTATTCTTCTATTTACATTCATTGTGAACAACAATATTACTGCTCAGAACCATCACAAATATTTTTAACTCTAGCCTGAAATAAAAAAATAATTATATTACCCTGCAAACACAGAAAAAAAATGTTGGATGGTCCTTCTCCCTAAAACCTCACAGTCTAAACATGTGAATGTAATGAAGCATAAATAACCAACTATTGATCAAAACCAGTTCTGAACTATAGCTGCAATGGGAATATACAATAATGAACACATTGGAAGTACCATAAGAAAATTTACATCTCCATCAAACATTAGCATAAGAGGCACAGATGAAATGAGATGGCTAAGCTCTTAAAAAGTTTTTGTGTTTGTTTGTAAATCTGGAATTTAAAAAATCAGATTTGCCCTGATTTCTGAAGCATTCTTCTTCTCCCAGTGGAAGGTCCCATCAGCTAACAGCATATTCCAAAGTCATCAAAATTCCTGCTTCCTAGTCTCTCTCAGTTACACCCATTACTCGCACCAATCTCAAAAGTTATCTGAACCCAGATTCAATCCTGATGACTTCCGGTCAATCATGTTATTACTTGTCATTCATTTTCCCAGTATTTCCAGCACTCACCAACAGTCACCATGTGACCAGTAGGGAAGAAGAAGCTACTTACCAAATAGCAACTAGACTTCTTCCAGATGTGCTTATACATCTACACATCACCAGCATAAAGGCTGCACACTTTTGAGTTCAGACTTTGCCTAGCAGTACCTGTAATGGCACGTACTGCAGACCTCCATGCTTTGCACCAATGAAACTAAAGGAGGAGTTTCTCCACTCTTCCCATTTCTTCTCAACTGTACAGTGTCAGATGTGCCAGGTGTCAAAAACAAATGGGTGGAAGGTGATCTATGATGCATTCTCCATGTGATCAATGTAATTTTCTTCTCCCTGTTTAGTGATATTCCATACCCATATTTCAGTGTGGGCACCTCAGAAGCAGGATTTAGTCCAATAAAAGGCAGAGACAAGAAAACTGGACAAAGACCAATTGAAGCATGAGTTTGATGAGTGCAGGATCTGCTTAGGGGGCTCCAAATACATCTTGTAGATGTACAGTCTAAAAAATAGCCAGAATTCATGTCTTGGGTGGACATCTATTCCAGGATGCCACTTATGCTGTGCAGAATATGATCTAAGAATTGCAGCAAATCCACTCTGGCCATCTCTTCATGCCTTTCAGAGATCTATTTGGAAATGCGGTTCTGTTTAACAGTAAGAAGCGATCCACTCAATACAGCTCGGAACTGCAGGCAGGCTAGCTTGTCTGTGGTCTGCTTTTACTGGCACTAATGAGGGAATCCTCCAGACAATCCTCTTCTACTCACAAACAAAGCAAAATACCATGTCCTTCTTGGCTAGAATTTGTTATTTTCTATATGTGAGGGCTGAATGCACAATGACCTGCCTACTTGGAAAAAAAGTTCAGACAAGTTCACTCAAGTCTGTCAGTCAAAGGGCTTCACCTTGAACTGAGATTGTTCACAGGAATTAAGATTAGAAAAAATGTTTTCCTTTTTATGCCCTTGTTACAAAGGAGGATTATGAGGTCACATTAAAGAATAAATAAGCAAAACAACAAACAAACATGCATTTGATTTGCAAAGAGCCAAATTTGCAGGTGGACAGTTGCTGAAATGACAAACTCATTTTATCCTTTGGAAACTTTTAGTTTCATTAAGATTACCAATAAGGATTGAGGTGGAGGCAAAAACCTAAAACCTGAACAAAATACAGACTGCTTCCTTTCTGATTTGGCACATTCCACTGAGAGATAAAGGGTATTTTTTTTAATGCAACTTTTGGTATGGTTAGATTCTGTGTTTGTCTTTATTCTCCCTAATATTTTGTTTTTAACAGACAGATGAATGGGATGACTTTACTTGATTCATTGGCACTGCTAAAGCACTGACTTCTTTAACAGCAATCATAAATGGTTTCAAGATACGAAACAAGTGTTCCAGCATGGTTCATTGAGCAGAATGGAGAACAGTGCCTTCCCTAGTGTCACTGCGCATGATATATTTAATGATTGCTACCATACGTTCCGATCAAAAGTGCTTTTAGTCATGTACTACATGGGATTCCATCTTGTTTATATTCCCTGAAAAAGCTGCATAGACAGTAGTAGTTTGATTTTCTGGATCCAAAACCGAACTGCTCTTTTCTACATCAAATCTTCCTAGCTCCTAATAAAAGGAGGTTTTTATTATTATCATATATTTACACAAATATATTAAAGAACAACACTTAAGCATTAGGAAATGTTAATTATTGGCTGGAAAAAAGCATTGAGTCTGCAACAATTTAAGTTTACTATAGCTATAAATGTATTACACCACCATTCTGCTTGCAGCTGTTCGTGAAAGCCACAATACACTACTGTCATTCTCAGTATCTTGAAACATTTTTCAACAAGCAACATTTAGAGCTGATAGAGAAAAACGAACTTTCATTTATCAGAACATTTCAAAATTTTGTTTTTATTTCTTCAGAGATAAAAGCTAGTATTTTAAAAATTCCTAGAAAATAGTTTTAATAAATTTTGATTCTTTTGAAGTGTTGTAATTGACTATGTGCTAACATATTTTTAAAGAAAATAATCAGTTTCAAAAATGTTAAATAATTCAATACCATATCAAGCAGATATTTATCTAAATTGAGAAGTTGATTTGTGGACATAAAATATTACGATATCATGATATTTTCATTGAGCAAATAAGATGTTTTTTCTCTCCCAATATCTTTATTGGGCTAATGTACCTGATCAAAAACCAAAACGAAATTTAAAATAGGAGTGAGGGTTAAATATAATGTACATCCATTAAGGAGTATTAGTATAATTTGTCATTTGCAGGAAATAGTATTCTGCCCAATATTTAGCTGCTGTAGTTTTCTCTCAAGAAATTCAATAGGCAATTGATAGGACAAGAGGAAATGGCCTCAAGTTGTGCCAGGGGAGTTTTAGAATGGTTATTAGGAAAAATTTCTTCACTAAAATGGTTATCAAATATTGGAACAGGCTGCCCAGGGAAGTGGTTGAGTAACCATCCCTGGAGGGATTTAAAAGACGTGTAGATGTGGTGTTTAGGGACACAGTTTAGTGGTGGACTTGGCAGTGCTAGGTTTACAGTTGGATTCGATGATCTTAAAAGTCTTTTCCAACCTAAATGATTCTATGTTTCTATTCTATAATTGAAAATTGACCCTTAGGCAACAGTGTGGAATAAAGATGTCTCTCAGTGACCAAGAACAATTGACCTACGGGCACTCCCTGTGCAGACTATCTTCTGACACCCTGTCCCTAAATCTTGCCAAGTCCTGTCTGCTTACTTCTCCTTTAGACTTGAGGCACAACCACAGAACACACTTCAGAGCACCTGTCTCCACTGTTTGCATGCTCCTGGACTGTACCTTGCAGGGAGAAGTTCAGGGCAGTCAGAAGCGAGTGCAGATCATCTACCAGCCAACTTAGACTCCAAAGCATAAATACAACCCTAACCAGCTTTGCCACAGGCCACAGAAGGTGTCTTTCTGTACCTCTGTGGAGATATTAAAAGTAGATGGACTTTCAAATTGCTCACAAAAATAAGGAACAATTTTAACACAGCCACTTTACACCATGTGGGACCATGTGGATTCTGACTGAAGCATCTTTCCCTGAGTCCTATGTGCAATACAGTATATAATCTACAGCATTATTCTTTTGAAACATATGATGACCCATTTTAAGTCCACTTGTCTGAGCAGCCATTTTGCAAACTATTTCATGACTTTTAGAAAAAAACTTCTTCGTTCCAAGTAAAGCAGATCGCTTATTTCTGAGTGATGGTTTCTGTTCTCAGATTATGTACTGTACCCTTAATTGTGCAGTTTGATAAAGGTAGTTGATATCCTCAGGATTTCTCTAACCTTTATTTTAGCACACTCCAGGATTGTAACACTGTAATCAATTAAAGCATGCTGATGGCACATGGGGAGCCCTAAATCTCCTATTGACAGCTCATCAGGGAAGTCAGCACTTTTTTGTAATTTTCCATTTAAATGATTCCTTGGTACAAAGCAATCTTAAAGACTCTACACTGTTTGTTCACTGTCCCATGATCCTGAAATGGAGTTTACAGAATTTTATATATTTTTATGCTTCTTTTAAATATCTTAAGCTTTCTTGGTTTAGAATTTTTGTTTTTGTTGACTTCACCGAGATACATAGGCTCATCTCCAGACAAGAAAAATATTTGATAAAACACAAAAATGAGTAGCACTCTTATTTTTCAATTCTGCATTTAGTTTTTGTGCTATACTGTCCATGTTCAGAGAACTGATGGAAAACACAATTCACTTCTTTTTTAAAAGAATTTCATTTTACGGGATGTAACCTGTAGCAGTAATTCATACACAGATATACTGCATTAATTCAGCCATCAATCAAGTTCAGTGACCAAATTAATTATATTTAAGCTTTCTAAACCATTAGATAATACCTGTGAAACTAGTTACATATTTTCTTTTCTATAAATACCACATGACTTCCTCTTGATCAATGATAAATTATAGCAAATGTCAAATGAATTAATTAAAAAAAACAAACCCAGCAAAATTTAAATTATCAAAAACACAAAAGCAAGGCACATTAACATAAGAAAAAAAAGCTGTGAAAGTTCTTTCCAAATGCTGAACAACATTGTACACAACACAGACTTTCCCCTATGAGGAAACCTCATCACTGTATATCATAAATACTTGGAAATAACAAATGCTGTTTTATTAGATATTTATTACAAAGTACTGTATAGAGAAAGAAAAGAAAGGTGAAGCCTTTTATTATCTAAGACTCACTTTCCATGCAAATGTAGTACCGTGACATTTGCAACAAAGCATAAGAACACAATAAATGTGATATACCGAGAGAGCTTTCTGACATATCTTTTCTATCCTTGAACTCTAAACAAGGACTCCTGCCTCCCTCTCTGCCATTACAGACACCCTCTAAGTATTAAAATACAGTAATTTCAGATGGATTTAGATCCTTGTGTGACAATGAATTGGTATACTTTGGAAATAGCTATACCTATTTCAAAGTGAGGAATGTGAACTATCAATCCACAGCATTCACTGAGCCTTATGTGAAGGTCCATTTGTTTCTGCTGTAAATGTAAACAACCTACATGGCACCAAAACTTCTTACTTTAAGAAAGGAAAAGTACTAAAAAGAAAAATGCTGAATCCGTACTGCTTATCTCATTATGTCTAATGAACACTTTAAACCCCTAAAAGTCAAACCACTTTTGATAACTCAAAATGGTAGCTTCTTACTTAGAAGAGGTCCTCCACATTTGACTTTTTATGTAGAGAGACTCAAAGAGAATAAGATGATGACCTCAGAATACCCAACAACTATAAATGAGAAAATTAAGATGGAGATTGTACCAAGAGAGACCAAAGAGAAAGTCATCTGACATCCCTAAGGCTTACTGAGTTGAGGGTTTGAGGATTGATTGGTTTTGTTTGTTTGTTTAAGTCTAAAGCTACAAATTGCATCCACCTTTGTAAAACTGGATATGTGACAAATCCAGCAGGGTCTGAAAACTGCAAGGAACTCCAAATCTGGTGAGTTGAACAAGCTGCAGTCTTACTTGATAAAAGGCTACTTCCACACGATATGTTTCCAACAGCATGTCTAGGTGTTTGCATCATACATGGACATATACACTTACAATTAGACCTCATATGAATACAGAGTAATTTAACAATATCTGAGCTCCTCATGCTTAATCACATGGCGGGGGGACACATGTTCTAACAAGCATGGTATTAAAGGAGAATGGCTTTCTACTTCTTGTTTCAACACTGCTTTTTTTCCACACATAATTCTGCAAAGGAAGGGAAAGGATCATTGTAATAAAAGTTACATTTGAACATTTGGTCAGAATATATGAGAGGAGATCATCTGTTGTTGGCAGAGAAGTTGAGTTTCCTGTCTTTAGTGAGTGTCTTGTACCATAGCTAAAATAACAGGGTAGGTCACCAAATATCTAGTAAAATTCCAATTTAAAACAATTTCAACTCTTCTGAGACAGTGAAAGTCTCAGAATGAAGATGTGAACAATAGTTTTCCTATGTAATGAAGGCAGAAACCCAACCTAAAAATCAAGATACAATTTACTTACATAAAAAAAACTTATATGCACAACCAAGACTGTCACTTCTTATCATCATTCTTTAAAACCACAGATTTTACAGAAAAAATAAAACCAAAGGCAGATTTTCTAATTACTGTAGAATATATTATCATGTTCAAGAACAGTTAAAAAACACAATGATGAAAAGATGGGTTACATTTTCAAACTGTGGTTCCTATTGTTACTCTGGTTATACTTAATAAGCTTTAAGATGCTTAAAGCCAGAGGCACAAGATTCAACTCTATCCATTATTTTTTCTGTTAACTTTGTTTTCCAGATTTTTTCTTTAGTAGAGATTTTTGTGCTGTCACCTTGCTTTACAGTAATGATTTCACATAAAAATGAGGTCACTAGAGTGAAGCACAAGTATGCTCTGACAGCCTTGCAAGGAAGTATGATATTTTTTGTAAACTTTAATATAAGGCCCAAATAAAAGCTTCCAAAGACTGAAAAGACCAAGCCCAGCAAAATTCTGGTACATAGCTTCATGCCTGACTTCAGTCACAATCTATGATTGCTGAACAGTTCTGTCTTTTTGGAGATATATAACAGAGATAAGAAAAAAACCTGGAGATTACAGAGTATCAAAATAAAATGAACTAACTTTATTACTTCTGATAGAAAACTCTCCCAAGGTTTTACAGAAGCTTAAAAACTATGACCAATGCAATCTTCATGGTGCAACACAAAATCTATGACAGTACCAGGTTTCCCAGAGCACAACTCCTCCATGACTTATCAAGGAAGTAATTAAGCAGTTAAACTTTGTTGTTCCTGATTAAATAGTCCCACAAGGATACTCTAATGACCAGAAAAAAAACAAGAAACATGTCCTGATTCTCTTCCCTTTTTCACTGGTATATTTGCAGTGCTTATAACTGCTTCTCATATACAAATAAGTAAAAAGCAGTAATCAGACATTTATGGACTGTGGCGAGATCAGTGTATGCATCTAATAAATTCACTGTTGTCCATAATTCTGATTAGTGAGGACATATGAAAAACTTTAATTCTGGGCAAACTCATTCACACCAGCCTTCCTGGATTATTTTGTTTATTTGTGCTTCTTACTCAATGACTCTCTGTTTTCATTACATGTAATAGTTACTTTGAGAAAGATCAATCGGTCCCAATGTTCATATACAGTCAGCATGTAAAGCCTGTAAATACAGAACTACCACATTACCATTGCCACAGTAAAGACAATTATTGCCAACATTAGTCCACAAACTTTATTCTAAATCTCTAAAGTATTCCAAAAATATTCCAGATGTCCTTGCTACTTAGATATCAACTAGTACCTTTTCTGAGAGCTCTGAGTATTATTTTAGGAGTTTGCCCAACTCTTAATATTCAACAAGGTATTCTATCTGTCTTAATCGCTGTGCAATATTTTCTACTTCCAAATAGCTTATTTAGCTAGCTGTGTCAAATCTCTTGATCAAAACACGCAAATTATTACTAAATTCTTCAAGATCAGGGATTTATATCTTACTTTAAAACCATTACCTACAATTATTTACACAGCACTATCTGACACAAGATGTTATCTGTGAAGCATACATTTTACCATGTGAAAATCCATTAAAGCAATTTTTCAGAGAACAGTTTAAATATATTGTTCCCATGGTAAACTTCTTTGCTATAACATAAATATGAATTTGTAAATGCTTCTAAGCAATAATTTACTACCTTGCAAGTTTGGCTTGGTACACAGTTGTGCAGTAGTTCTAGCTGAAACACATTTGATTCCAAACCTACAAGATGACATTCTCAATACACTTTGTCCTTAACTCTCATTCTGAAGAAAAGCTTTCCAAATTACTGCTACATATTCAGCTGATTGGATGGAAAAGTAACATGAAAGGGAAGAAATATCTGGGCATAGATAATAACAAGACACTATCTAAAGGCAACATGGATTCTTTGGGGTTCTGAATAACTGAGTGATCTGGAAGTTGTTCATCTGTTATGACCAGGAGAAGGGTTGTGAGAAACCTTTTGGTTAAACTTTTTAATGCCCAATGAACCAACCCCGAGCTAGTGGGAATTCTCCAAAGTTCCCAAAGTTCCCAGCACTGAAAAGCATCAACTCTTGATAATCTCAACAAGCTTTTATAACAGCATTGCTGTGGTGGGTTGACCATGGCTGAACGCCAGGTGCCCACCAAAGCTGTTCTATCACTCCCCCACTCCTCAGCTGGACAGGGGAGAGAAACAAATATAACAAAGGGCTTGTGAGTCGAGATAAGGACAGGAGAGATCATTCCCTAATCACCATCACGGGCAAAACAGACTCAGCTTGGGGAAAATCAACTCAATTTATGGCAAATCAAAACAGAGTAGGGTAATGAGAAATAAAACCAGATCTCACAACACCTTCCCTCCACC
>JANZLQ010000064.1:5794290-5814544 GCA_026212715.1 Elanus axillaris | reverse complement strand
TCACCATGGTCTTCATCACCGCAGGCTGCAGGGGAATCTCTGCTCCGGCACCTGGAGCATGTCCTCCCCCTCCTTCTGCACTGACCTGGGAGTCTGCGCAGTTGTTTCTCTTACATGTTCTCACTCCCTGGCTGCCATTTCTCCCCCCATTCCCAAACTTTTTTCCCTTCTTAAAATGTTATCCCAGAGGCGTTACCACTATCACTGACTGGCTCGGCCTTGGCTGGCAGCGGGTCCATCTTAGAGCCGGCTGGCATTGGCTCTGTCGGACACGGGGGAGCTTCCAGCACCTTCTCACAGAAGACACCCCTGTAATCCCCCTGTTATCAAAACCTTGCCACAGAAACCCAATACAATTGCGCATTTTAGTGATTCCATTGAAATTTCAATCAACATTTTGTGGTATTTTGAAAGCAAGTGTGGAGGGAAGGGACATAAGGGAGTGCCTGTTAAGAAGAAACAAAGCAAAGAGAGATCATATTTTAAAATGCTGTGGTATTTAACTCATGACTTCTGAAGCTCAGCAATAAAGGCTATTTTGCTGGGGAGGGAGAAAAAAACATAGCAAATCTCTATAAGCACTGACTCACTTGGTGTCAGTGCTGGCTAGTAGGTAATGCACAGACAACCTATCTGCATGTACAGCTACCTCATTCAGATAACAGCTCTATCTGGTTTTTATCTGACTTTACTGCCTAACCTCTTTCCTGAAATACATCATGGGGGTCTCTCTGCAATCCTCAGTAGTAGCTGAGCCCTGCTTTGTACTAGCCAACTTCTTTTCACCATGTTTTGTTTAGCGAAAGTAAACAGTGTTCACATAGATGTCTGTTCCACATTAGTGCTAGTAAATAAGCATAAAAGCTTGTTCCCTTTTTTACTGGTCTGCAGGAAGCTGACCTGATAGAATACATTTGGTAAGTTTCTCTGCAGGAATCATAACATGAGCAAACGCACCAGTTCTTTGAAAACTGTAATCACCTTTGATGATGGAAGCAGTAAAAACAAAGAATTCCCAGTCTTCTAATTAACATGAGAAATGTTTTTATTTTTTCAGATATGCTACTGCAATGTGACTAGAAAAACCAGGAGAGGAAGACTGAATAGTTAAATATTCTGACAGTTTAATAGGAATTTGTTAGGAGAAAGTACTCCTGCATCATCCAGAAAACTGATCACAGACTGAAAACATAAATTGCCCAAGTTCTAAGTGTATTCTGAGAGTCAGTTTATTTCTTTATTTCTTCTCTCCCTGCAAATAAAAGTAATACTGATAGCGTCTGCTTTCAACACAGCTTAACCAGTATATTTGTCTATCAGTTTTGAAGTACTATATTCATACAATTAATAATAATACTTGTGTAGCCAGTGGTTCCTTATCATCATCAGGTAAGCTCTAGCACAACATCTTTGTGAGAATACATACTACTAGAGGAAGACTAAAGACTGACCAATGTAAGTGACTAAAAGCTTCACAACAACAAAACCAAAAATCTATATAATCTATTGAATAATGTAACCTCATAGGGATAGAGAAATTTTATCTTCAGGCTAAAATGTACAAATATATTTTTGGGAGCAGTTATAAGAAACCCTATTCCAAGACAGATTCTGAGATGAAAACGTTCAATCATTTTGATCACTGGGAGTAACAATCTTAGTAACAATATCGAATGAACAGAAGTAAAGAAAATTTTAACAACATTCTGATTTGCAGATAATTTTTTTTTTTAAATCTAAGCTACTGCTGTTAACACTGTGGACCAAGAACAGTCCATGCAACAGTACCTATTTGTATTTTTGCCACTGTACTCATATCTTAACTGAATAAAGCAATTCTCTTGGAAGACACTTTAAAACCTTACTACAATACACAAGTAAGAGAGATGACAGTTAGAGGAATATTACTAAAGCAGGAGGAGAAACCCTTCAGATGTCCAGGATGTTGAACCTGGACTCCAAATCCCAATTATGCTCCAGAGATCAGGCCACAACTCAATTTAGATTTTTTCATGTCTTCTAAGACCTGCCCATCAACAGATACAAAAAGCCCAAGACAAAAAACAACCCAAACTGTTCTCTTTATACCCAAGATATTTCTTGATCCTCTATGTAATTCTTTTAATCTGCCTGGGTTTGGTTTTTTTTTTTTTCATTTTTTGAGGAGTGGGGGTGGAAGGGGGAAGACTACTTCTTTCATGATTTGTGAATAGTAATCTTTCCCACAGGCAGAACTGAGAACGAAACACAGTTTTAGACTCCAAAGAATATTAGTGATGTCCAAACAGAGTCATTGGAATCATCGGTCACTCAAGCTCAAACAGCATTAGAGCAGTGCATTCTGTTAATTTTGTTAAGTAGCTAGAGCTGCAGGATACAAAATTCACAATATTGAGCTACTGGCATTAACCTGACAAAAGATTTAAGGGCTAGCATGGCTGAAAGAGAGAAAGCAAAGCTTTTAAACCTCAGTTAATGGATAAAAGAAAACCATCTTTAACATTCCAGTTGTCTTTGCTTTATTGTATTGATTACAAAAGACAAGACTTTGACTTGAGGTCTCTGACGATATAAATAAATGCTGAGCTCTTGAAACATTTTCAGGAAAAAGCTTCTATAAGACAAGGAAGTAAAATATCCTAAGCTTGACTATATTTTTGTAATTAGGTAAAAGTTAGTTAAAATTCTGACCTGAATAGGCTGCCTCATTGTTTTACCAACTGATTTGCTATGAGGATTAAATGCCAGGCTAAATGCCAGTCTAACCTCTAACAAAATTGTAAATGATTAAAAAAAAAGAAAGAAAGAAAAAAAGGACAACCTTTTCTGGGTTATTTAGCTATTTCCCATTTTCTTTAAATTTCATTAAGATTATAGGCATAATCTGCAACCAAATGGCAATTACACCTCTTTCACTCAGTTACCACAGAGCTGAGGATCACTGCTGCCACATCACTTCCTTTGTATTATGATTTTAAAGTGCTATCATGTCTTTGTGTAGTATTTATATACTTTCTTTTCTTATCTTTTCTCTCTCACACACACATACTCACAGCCCATTAAAATAAATAGGGTTAGGAAGTTCAGCCACCCAAATCAGCACTGTCAGGCTTCAGTGGGGTCAAGATTTTACCCCGTGTGCTTGTTAAGTGAATTTCCAAAAAGGAATGGACTTATGCAAGTTAAGTTAAATGCACATGTAAGCAATTTGCTGAAGAGGGACCACTGAACAGTAAAGGAAGGAGTAAACAGTATAGGAAGCTTTCAAAATTATAGTCTACTGACATCCCTAATGCTAATAATATACATAAAATTATATAAAATAATAAAAGATAACAAAAAATATATCCCACCCTCAGAAACACCTCAGAAGAAATGTGTTATATACAACCAAATTCTTTGATGCAGACAAGAGAAATGGAGATTGATTTAAGATGAAGGGACCCCTTTGCACATCAGTCCTGCTCCCAGTTCCCCTGCAAAGATCTCCTGAGCAGTGATGCATGCCTGGAAGGGCTGGCTCCACAACCAGCCTGCACAACATGGGAGTGATGAGACCGAGAGAGAAATCTATCCAAACTGTCCCTGAGCATGAATGGGAAGAAGCAAGCCTAAGGACAGTATTAAGGAAAAGGGGTTTTGTCTGGATGTCCCAAGCTCCTTGTGTTATAGAGGAAATGCTATTTTCAGGAGGGACTATCACATCTCTGGAGAGGAATCTCTCTATTTTTCCTATTCACAGAGAACAGGAGACATCATCCAACTAGTTATCTCAGTAAAGTCAAAACCACTTATGGCTGTGACAACCCCTCAGTATTTCTGCTCAGAAGTCTTTCAGTAGTACAAATGCAAGTAGTTCCTCAAAACACTTAAAACATGAGTTCATCTCTACTATAGGAAAACAGGTCATGGTTAGAAGTACAGTCACAAACAGATTTTCACTCATCCTTGAGTATATAATGGTATAAGGCATTTAAGGATGATTTTGCTAGTCACTGTCCAGGTTTGAGAGCTTACTGTTGATGACCATTATCAAATTTCAAACTGTTCACAACTGTGTTTAAGAACTGGATATTCAAAATAACCTACTTGAATCTTCCCTTAATATCCAAGCATCAAACCTACCTAGTTTAAACTTCTTCATTAAATAAGAGCTATCTTCCCATTTCAAAAAAATAGGCTTAGTAACTGGAACATTATTTTTCCTGGTCTGAAAGGTAAGGTGTTCTGCATTTCTCAGTTCCCCAAGCTTGCCTTGCTACCTTTCCACACTTTATTGCTATGTAATGTTCTTCTAAAAGGAAATGTTCAGATTGCTTAAAGGCTTTGAACTTAGTACAGTTTCTTCCCTCTTTTGTTATAAATGAATACATACCAGGGTGGCAGCTGTTAAAGGAGGTGCCAGGTACATAAATCAAACAGACAGAGCCTAGAGGGGAAAAGGCCTCAAATGATAAATAATTACTAATTCTACAGAGCTTGATTACTGCAGAAGTAATGTTTGATTAAAACAAGACCAGGATTAAGGCAGAGACCTGAGCTGATAAAAAAACGGGTGTGGGGAGGTAGTGAACAGGCAATTTCAGCTTCAGTACCTGAGCTGAGTCCCCGTGCAAGGCTTCTGGGCTCCATCCAGCCTTCTGCACAGAAGGAGACAGACAACAGATCCCTGTACTGTCCAGGGAACACTTTGCTGTGAGGAGCTCACTTTGGTCATCTGCAGACTGAGTGTTTTAATATACTGCAAAGCTCTGGAAAGTTTAAGTTTCTGGGTGTTGGTTATTTCATGAATCTCTTCATACCTCCTTTATTGCTTTAGTACCCAAACTCTCTCCACTGATGCACTCAAAGGTCCAATGTCTAACATAATCATGGCTCAGTCTCTGTTGGATTAAATTAACACTTATAACTTGCTTTTCTGAGGCATGGTAGTTACCAGTCATAGTGTAGGGGTTTTTTTTCCTCCTCCTTATTCCCTGTTAAAGAAATAATTCCACAATAAATATTGATAGAGATAAAATTGTTTTCTACTCCATGATTTAATGGGAACACATTTTCTAGTAAGTTTTTTCAGCATTTTAGACTTATCCCAGTGATAATTTATTGTAATTGCTTAAGAGTTAAATCAGAGCATATCTTTTCAAATGCAACATTTTTATACACTGTCAGAAGCTTACTATTTTAGTTTTAAAGGAATGAATTTGAAGCATTTAACTCATTTGGCTTTTCCAATACTGAACCAATAAAGTAAAATTATGACACTATGAATATTTTTAGTCAAGAAGGGCTCTGAATAACTCAGATGTGTCTTAGGACAACAAATAGCTAAAAGGATGAATGGAATTGCTGATCTTAAAAAGACAGACATATAGAAGAATTCATGACTCTAGAAACTTTAGCTACTAAACAAACAACATAATTTTTTACAGGATTTTCAAAAGCAATTAATACCAAAAAGCAGTTAATCAAAAGCTGCTCTGTGATCAGCTTTTTAACTTCAGACTGCTTATTCAGATTCTTTAACCCTGTCTTTAGGTATTATGCTCTTGACCAAAATTTCAGGGAAAGATGGTGAGGGATAACTGATAAAGCTGGACATATCAGTTCACATAAGGATGCATAATCAGCCCAAACTGATGTTATGGCAGGTAACCGTACAGTCAGTGGATCATGAACTTTACGTCAAAGTTCAGAAAAAAATGGTGCACTGATTTTCATGCACATGATTCCATAGCTGAAGAAACAAGACAGGATCACATATTTTGAACTTGAAAAAGTCATACAAAACCCCCGAGCCCACAAATTTGAACTATGCTTAATCAAACAAGTGATTAAACTCAGGACCATATTTCAGACAGAGATGGGGGGGGGGGGTGGAAATACCCCAAAGTAGTAATAGAAGGGCTCAGGACCTGCCAAGGGCAAAAGAATGGATTGCTACAATGAAAGCCATGTCCAAAAGTCTGATATGCAAATCTATAGACCTTCGTTTTCACTTATGAAAGATGATTCTGCAGAAGAAAAAGAAAAATGCTGAAAGACAAATAAGTATTTAATGAGTCTACCTGCCTCTACATTCTGAAATTTTCACCATATTTATTCGTACAACTCCCTAGCCTTAAGAGACCTACTAACTGAGGTTATCAGGGAAGGCTACTAACAGCCTGGTGCAAATGTTCTGATCTTTAACTGGCACTGGAATAAATCCATTTGCTAGAACATCTTGGTTGCATCTCTCTACTACTAAATCCATGTCCAATTCCAATACAGGGACATTACAGACATCCCAGCAGCCCTTTTTGCGTTAAGTTGTAAATGTAGACTTTTTTACTAGTGTCTTTATAGATATTTGAGTATCCAACATAAAATATTCCATTACAAAGGGGAAAGCTAATAAGAAGCTATAACACAGCACAGCAAGGGCAATGATCGGGCAAACGGAGAGAATTATGAAAGATATATAAATAAATTTGCTTTTTCACTCTGAAAGGTTACAGCACATACATGCATATGATCTATAATTCTCCCATTTGCAGCACTGACTGCAACATTTACTGATCTGTGTTACTACTGCACTCATTTTAGGAAGATGAGCTAAATTCATACCTATTACAGATAAAGCATAGTCTGTGTGACAACGATCCAGAGACTTGTCATATATTTTGATACCATTTTGTTAATGCTGGACTGGCAGAGGTTTTACTTCAAAGGAATGGGTTCCAGTGAAGATACATCCTGTGATGCTTTGCCTGGAGTCCCAGCAGAATGGAAATCTTTGTAACCACATAAGGATTTTATGACAGATGCCTATAGGAATATGCATATATATATAGTCAAAGGAGAGCTAAAGCAAAGTAGCCTTATGGTACACCCAAATTCTGATGAGGTTTAAATACTAACATGTCCTTGTATGTTAAAAAGGTAGACAGAAAAACTAGCTCCCCAGAATTAGCCAATACATTTCTAAATTTTTTAAAAACAAAATTAGACATCTTTGTAAAACTCATCCATGCTTTTTCAGTATTCTTCCATGGGAGAAAAAAATGCCGATCATCAATATAATGCAGATTGGCAGTAATTTGGAGCTTCACAGTACAGTAGCCCTGGAATAACATGTACCATGGAACAGGCCTTACAATCCCTGCTTCCATCATGCTCCCTTATGCTGGAATTCACATTGGGAACATTATGGGATTGGTAATGTTATTCCACTTTAGTGGGGTACTAAGAGAAATTGCCTCCAGCTCCACTGTATATTTTTTATCCCAAATGCCCCCAGATAGACTTGCATACAAGTACATGGCAGGACAAAAATTCTTCTCTACTATAATGAGCTAAACACTTGCAATGGTTCCATACAACAAAGTAGCAGAACAACAGAAAAGAGAGCAGCAAATTTTCCAGATGTGCAAAAGTCTCAATTCTTCCAGAGACAGTTACACCCAAAGATAGTTTGGTCAAAATCAACAGACTGAATTTCAATAGTAACCATATTTTTAATTGAAAGAAAACCCAGGCAAGCACAATCTGTGAGTGTGAAGTGAAATGAATCTATTAATTTACAGCACAACTAAACTGAGTAGCCATAGTATCCTGAAGGCAGCCTGCCGACTCAGGAAGGGTCGGAAGTAAATAAATCATATATGACTGTGATAAATGATCAATGCAGGATGTGTCAGAGTGCAGGCCTGATCAACCATCATGCTGAAATGCACTGAACTACCGTGGGAGGTTTGGGGGCCTGCAAATATGAAACAGACTCTTGTTAGTGTCAGAACTGGGCAAATTATTTGCCATGAATTAATACAAAAGCAGAGCTTAGCCCACTTCACATTTCTGAACGATGAAAAAGCAGGTAGTGTTTTTTTCTAATGTGCTTGCTAGTGTTGTCCTACTTTCTTTCCCCAGCATTGTAAATTCCAGTAATTTTTCGTATGGTTACCTATTAACAATATGTCATGAATGGTTTAACTCAAGACACATCATTTATTTTATTCTCAAAGTCCCAATGCTTCATACCAGTTTACAAAAATTCATACAGAGAACACTTTCAATCCAAAATAAAACATCATTAAGATAGCCTATATGTCAGAAAGAGCTATTTACTAGGGGAATGGATCCCAATCCTTTTACATTCCCAACCTCAGTAATGTTTGTGTCACATTTTGGATCTTTGTCACACATTGTATATACCCTTGGCAGGTGCAGAGACATATGACTCTCAATTCCATGCCTGAAGGCATGTGCAGAAGAACAGCTTTTTTTTTTTATTAAAAAGAGATTAACAAGAAAAACTGTCAAACCAGAAAAAACATATCATCAATATAAACACTGAAAAAAACCCAAACAGGTGACATTTCACAAAATTCACATAAGCATCAAAACCACAAGTAGACTATAAACTGCATTTACCTAACTAAATCACAGGACAGATTAGCACAACAGCAGCTCTACCACACTTTGACTGGGGCAGAACTTGCCATCCTGAGGGCTGTATGCAATTGCAGCATACATCCACTGGTGTGCATACTACAGATTCTGGTCTATACAGTTCGGGTGTGCTGTAGTGCCAAGTAGGGCACTGCCATGCATCAGAACACTTGGTACAGGAGACATGAGATTCAGAGAAAGCGAGAGGGATCCGAGTTTCTGATGGGACTAGACTTCCCAGTCCTCGGTCCTCAATATAAGATTAACCAAATTTGCCAAATACAGTAGGCAGAGACTAATGCCATGTGACTGTGACTCCTCAGTAGGTAACTCTAGTAGCTGTCCTCAGCTGACATTTGCAATCTCTTCTTAGTCCCAGTCTTCCTATAGGTCTACTAATTCTCCTTCTCAGCACTCTAACCTTAACTGTGAGCTGAGACCAATGCCACAGGACAATATTGCGAAGGCTGCACAGAGAATATATCTAACAGCAGCCCTCATCTGGCCTTGGCAAAGTCAGCCTCACTATGAGGCTACCATTTCTCATCCTCTGAACTCTAAGTGTAAGCCAGGTCTAATGACAATCCCAGAGATTCAAGCCTACACATGTAATAATTGTACTCCTCCCATGGGTTTTACACTGATTCTTTTCAGAACACTAATTCTGAGTAACATATTGTGTTCCGGAAGAAGAAAATAAACCAAATAATCCAACACAGAGGGTCAAAATAATTATGATTTGTGGCTTTTTTTCACCTGTAGTTATGCAGTCAGGTGGTGTCAAAGACTAAGACTGTACAGAGGGAATATCTAGGAGTAACCCATACTTGACTATCACAAACATCTGAGCCCCTTTCTTTCTACAGGGGTCCCATGTCCTCTTCTCTGAACCTTAAACCTAACTATAGGCTGAACTGAAGCCACACGACACTCCAGTGCTGTCAGTGGAGGAACTGAAGAGCAGCACTTCTGCTGGTGCTTACAGCCACTTGTCAGATACACTCTTCCTGTATGACAGTTTTCTCCTCCTCGAACACCAAATCTTACTCTAGCCATGGGACTCCCCAGTCCCCGAACTTAATTGTTTCATAGACTGGTCTAGTTGCACTCTCGCTTTGCTGCAGCAAGATCTTCTGTTCCCTGCTTTTGGAACATATCTGAGATTTATTGTTCTCAGAAGCCTCACTCCGATCTCATCCCCAAGCACAGCCTGAGCCCCAGGCCAGCAACTCAACCTGTTTAATCAGTGCTGAGTGCACAGTTCCACTAACAGCTGTCAAATTACCTTGGCAGCCTTTCCGAGCCCCACTGTTACTGTGTGTCCTGGATCACTATTTTTTCAGCATGTTACTCCACTGGCTGCTGTTGTTCTTTCCACCTGATGGGGATCTCAAAAGGGAGGCACTAAGTCCTTCCTCTTCTAAATGTTGTGATGCTGGGCAGATTATTGGCACATACACTGTGGCTGTCTGCCTCTGACATCCTTGCCAAATACAAGAGATAAGTAATTCACAAAGACTTTATTGATGTGACTCAATAAAATTCTCATGGGAGTGCACCTCCTTGGGACCCTGGAAGAACCAACTCTTGTTTAGCATTTGAATACATCCATAATATCTTACTTCAAGAAAACACTTGAATTATGTAGTGCTTTTATTTTTAGTAATGTGAAAATACACATAAAGTCTGTTAAAATTCCACCTTCAACCAACCTTTATTAGAGTACCATACAAAGATTCACAAACAGATCCATAGATCTGTCAAGGTGTCTTCTGATTAATAATGCTTTAGACTAAATTTTCCTCACAGTTTATCAAACTTACTATTATCATTTGATTGTAAATTTCTCCCTTCACTTTGATATTATTGGCAAAATGAGAAAGTTAGGGCCATAAAATTAATTAAAATCTTAATTATGTGGATTCTTCCTTGCATTCTGTGATTAGATAAAGCAGTAAGTTATCATAATTCCCTTAAAAAAAAAAAAGCAGCAAGACTAAGAGGAAGAGAGCTACCTAGCAAATGATAGGAAAAGATAAAGGATTTGATTTTTATGTTAGATATGTGGGCACATAGAGCTGTATGTCTTGTAGAATTAGCTAATGTGAATGCATTACCAATCTGACAAGACATGGCATAAAACAAAGGTATGAATCCATTTGTCTTAGATGCCATCAATGATACTGGGCTTGGTTTATATTCCACATACTTGTTAAGTTCCAAATTATTTAGACCTCGGGTACTGAAATGTATGAAATGTATCAGAGAAAACAACATCCTAAAACTTTCCTTCTAAGTAAATATGAAAGAGAGTTTTTTAATCCTTTTGGGAATACAGCAAACAGTCAAAACCCATCAGAATATTTTTTTTTAGTATTTCTCACCTGGGCAAAAAATTAGAAATTCTACAACAAATAGTTTTACCATCTCTTGTGACCAAACTGAAAGTCTCATTACTCTTGATGCTGGCTAAAACTATCATTTTCAGATGCTGGCAATAACATGAGAACCTCAGTTTTCATTATTAGAAAATAAAAATGTTTCTAAGCTGTCATACAGAATACAGAACCATGATAACATGATCAATGGCTAAAAAATGAGAAAAATCATCATTTAAAATAAAATTGTGACTTTGATGAAGAATATTAATACTAAAGAGATATGAAATATTGCTTAAGAACACTGGACTGAATTCTCAAGTGCAGTATCCAATATTCAACAAGTAACAACAGAATAGTTAAAATTGCATAGAAATCATAAAATGCCACAGACTGGGTGAAGGTAGGAGCAAAGCTATCACCAGGGCTTTATGTTCTTGCAGTAGCAGGGAATTTGGTAGGCAAAGTTTCCAGATCATCTCCAATTACATCCCTTTTCTGTAGAAGAACAGAAAAAATGTGCAACAGGTATGGCTACTCTGAGCTAGGTAAAATTTCTATGCATCCCACATGCAAGTTTAAGCTTTAGATCAACACAAGGCAAATGGTTACCTTAATAGCACAAGGCATAATAGTACATCACATATCTACTTTATCCTGATTTGTCTTTTGCTACAGTCAGCATTCCATGTTTCAGAGTTAGATGAAGGGAGACAAAAATGTCAACCCAAGAACTACAAGAGGTAAAATAGTTTGTTACTCATTTATTCAAATATATGCTGCAAACCTCAAAAGCTTTGTACAATGTAACGTGGTGCAGACAAATAGAATTTTAGTCTCTTTTTAAACCCCACTGGTGACACCAACATGCTGAATGCCGAAGGATTCATACCCCACACTCAATTTTCTCCTTCTAAAAGCATACATTTTGTGTTACAGAATCCTTTCTATACACTTCCAAAATGATGGCAAGATGAAACACCTTTGTACATTGCCAAGATGATGGCAAGGTAAAATGCTGTTTGTAAGTCATGTTTTTCTGTCACATCAAATTGACAATGGAAAGAATGAGAAACAAGTGATGAAATTAAAATTAAAGTGAACGATTTGCTAGCAATTAAGAAAATATGTTCAACTGTAATTTTAAGCAACATTCAGTACACACAGACAGATCTCAGTAGCTGAAAGGAAGTACTAAATTCATAGCACAAATCACCCCCTAACAATTCACCCTGCTCTGAACCTTTTCGGGTTCACAGGCTGCTAACTAATATTTAGCTAAGAGGCTTTAGAAATGTAGATTAATGTTTCATGCTCTAGGGAACAAGCTCATCACCAACTGTGTTGAGAAACTCTTTTTTTTCCCTCTAGGGAACAGAATTACATAATCAGTTAAGTACATTATGGTTTCTTAGCTCTTTCTAAGCCCTTGGAACAGGCACCTAGCAGTAACTTTTATTGGAGTAGGTGGAAAAGTGGTCTTTGTTACAATGCCAATTACCCACCTCTATAGTACAAAATGAATATATTAGCAGCATTCCAGCTGCGCTACTCTTATTTCATTTAATTTCATTCATTTAAAAGTAGCACCTATTTTCTATATGTGCTCCTTGACAAATGTTAAATGACCATGAAGCAGACCATGCTTGCAATCACACACCCCAGTGCTCCCCCAAACAAGCAACAAACACAAGAGCAGAAGCATATTTCAGGACTCCTTCCAGCACCTTCCTTTTGTCATACAGGGATGGAAAACAGAAAGAGAATTAAGTTCCAAAGCTACATTCATTATTATGGTCATATCTTACGGGAGGTACGGCTACTGCAGCCAATTCTTGTTGCAACTTAAACTGAACGTGCAGCCATGTGATGAGAGATATAATGAGATTTTTAACAGAGGGCTGCATCTGAGCATTTGACAAAAAAAGATCAGATGGGGTACAATGAACTGTCACTTATTTCCATTTGAGTTTAGCAAAGGTTGTCCTACACAACTGTGAAACAATTTTACACTTTTTAAATGTATTAGCTTTGAACTGAAACAGTAAATAAACTATTTACTTGGATTTTTTTTTTTAGTATATCAAAATGGATTAATGGGGGTGTGTAGAGATTATACCACCACAGAGAACCATTTTTTGATGGCAGGTTAATGGGATTGCAAAGGGTTATTTTGCTGGAGAGGAGATTGTCAGATGCTTTCTCTCTAATAAAGGTTTTGTTCCTCACAAAGTATTTTTTGCCTTTCCTTTTCACCCCTTTTTTTCTTCTTCTTTTAAACAAGTCAGGGAAAGGTGAATTGCCTTGGAGAACCATGTTGTTGCTGGACTAAATTAAACCTTAAAAGATCAAAGCTTTCAAAATCATGCTGAGATCAAACTGGGATCTTTGGAAGACTTAGAGGGAAGGAAAAACACTGATCTTTATGGTTTGTCTGCAAACAAGTTGCTCTTCAGCTGCTGAAAATATGCAGGAGGACTATACTGTGTAAAAAAACCAGTCTTCAGTGATAGCAGACCAGCCTTTACAGAAATTGATCTTTCCTGAGAACAGGTGAAATTCACCCCTGTTCAGAGAGTCCACAGGTCTTGTCCTGGCCATGTAGGCTATTCATTTAATTTCCTAATGGCTCAGTGGTTGTGCTATAAATTTTATCCCATGTGACCTTCTAAATCTCTTCCCCCATCCAAAGACTGCTAAGAATAAAAGAATGTTAAAATAAATTTAAAAAAAAAAAATCTTCCACAGCAGTGGAGAAAACTGTTTTTAAGCCAAATACCTGTTATCTTCAAGTACTCAAAAGCACTAATGACTAAAATGGCCTTTAATGATCCACGGGGCCTATAATTATTTTTCTGTGGTTTGATAACTGTCCATTTATACCTACCTGCTCTCCCAGTACTGGTACATCTCCTAGCCAGCTAAGATAACTCCTCATCTTCCTGACAAAACAGAAAGGCCAGGTGTCCTTCTGGTCAGCTTTTAATTCAGTGGCCATAGTGAGGTCAAGCCATACTAGTTTTAAAATAAGCAACTATGTTTTACTACATGAAAGAATTAGTTGCATAAGAGCAGAAGCTGCCTGTCTGGAAAGCTAAAACAACAAAGCTTATAACAATTCATTTTTATTATTATTATCATACCTGGAAACCCATGCTCTAAGGAGGGATGTATTCTTGGGCAGGCACAGGAGATGGAGAAACCTTTCATGCCTCTTCTCTCAGCCTTTCCCATCAGTGCTTGCACATAGCACCTACTGCATTAAACCGCTTCTCGACCTGATGTCCTCCTCAGCTTTGTGCATCTGCCAGAAGCCAGACTTCAGCTTGTGCTGTTGAACCGTTAATCACACACTGGACAAGGTCCCTCCAGGCTGTCAGCCCTTCTTACTGCTGTTCCACCAATCCTGTTTCTGATAACTGATGCTGGGTGCTGCATCCAGTGATACCACCACAGCAGCCCCTCTCACCGCACGGGTTCTACTGGCCTTCAGAAATCTCAGGATGGTATTTCCAAGCACCATCCCTGCCACCAGCAGGTTGAAAACGTAGAAGTGTATGGATCTGCCTGTGGTGGCGCATCCCTACCCTGGCAACCACCCATGGCCTCTGATGGCCACAGGTGGGGGCAGTTGGCCAGGGCTGGGCCTGCCCCTCCTAAGTTAGGCAGCCCTAGAGATGAAGGGAGGTATTGTCTGTAAGAGCAGAGACCTACCTTGGGCACAAACCACCTGCAGATCCTCATAAAAGCGTGGGGTGGGGGGAACAGTGAGTGCCAGGCAGCTGTTAGGCCCTGAGGTAATTTAAACAGGCCAATCAGAAGCAGAAATTACCTTCCAGGGGTTTATTATCCTGACAGTGCCTGGGCACAGGGGATAGAGGGACCCCAGAGGGAGCGCACACACTTGCCAGGCGGGACCATTAAAGAGAGGAATTGCAAAGATAATCTGTTTGGTTTAATATAAACCATTTGGGGTTTATAGTCTTATCCCTGGTGCTAGAGGAGAGCACCAATGTAGTATTAGAAACTAGTCTCACCTGCAGTAAGAGGTGATTTCACCTACAGCAATTTCTTCCATGCTTGACAGGCTAAGTAGAACTGCTATGACCATTTTAAGGCATTAGCTGTGATGATTAAACCTTTCTTATAAAGCTCATTGCCTCTCAGCAAGGTACTGAGGATACCACCTGTCATATGTTTTTTTCAACTTGCAGACTGATAGGAGATAGAAACAAACAAACAAAGAAAAAACCCCAATAAGCGAACAACTCCCACCTCCCCAAAAAGACCCCAAAACCCTAGCATTTACTCCTACTTTGAATGGTGAGCAGCAATAGTTATAGGAAACCTGTGATGACATTGATCACAGTCACTGCTGTTTATGCAGCCTCATACATTTTCACATAATTTTGAGGAAAAAATGGTAGGAAAACTGCTGTAAATGTAAAGGCACTAGATGTAGACAAGGGCAAAAGATTTAGATTTCCAAATGTCAAAGAGCCAAATTAATCAGATTTCAATATGGTACAGATTGACAAACAGCATTAAGCCAAATTTAAATATGTTTGTCTTCACCACATCCATAAGCCTTCTCCCTCAAAACCTTTATTCTTAGAATTTGTTTTCCAGTGTGCATATTTAAACATAACTTTCTCTGGGATTTCCTTTAAAGAAATGATGATGGCAAACGTTCCTGGACTAAGTTACTTCTTTAAAATATTGAGGGAAAAGAAGTGCAAGGTGAAATACATCCATTAGAGTCCTCAACTTTTGATAACTTAGTATTCACAAACAACTTAAACCATTTACAAATAATTATTTAGACTTTAAGAAAGCAAAGATCAGTCTGACAATTTGTACCAGGAAAAAAACACTATCTTCATCAAATTTTTTCAGCAATTTCCTCAGTGGATTCAAGTTACCATGAAATTCAATACAGTGTATGGAATGATCGCATTTTACAATGCTGTAGCATATGCTCTGAAAGGAATTCAGAGTTCTAGCAATGCCAATAAAGAATTAAAAGTATACACAGTATTTTAAAGAGCAGTCCACCTACCTATGTTAAGAATAGGACAGCAGTTACAAAATTATTCTATTTCAAAAAGCCATAAACTGTAATATTGGCCAGATTTATTCACAACTTAATTCAAAGTAATTGTCACATTGATTTTGTTTAATTTCTAGAGTGTTGTCATGTCACTTTAAGAGCAATATCTTAATGCAGTACCCTCCATAAGCAAAATGGAAATCCACATGATTTGTAGTGGAATACTGGGGAGGCAGAGGGGGGAACAACTAGATCAGCTCAGTATTTCTGAGACTTCAGCAGCTATGTTTTCTGCATCCAAAACCATCAAAACTGTATTATGTTTTATTACAATGAATCCACAAATGACTCCAACAGAATGATAAATGCGAGTATCATTCATGAATGAATGCTACTGCAAAGCAGGATGAGAAATTATTTGACATACAAAATACAATAGATGGAGCATATAAAAAGAGAAAAAGGCAGGCTTAGTTGGGGATTTTCTCACTGTCCACCTGAACTATGGTGCAGGTAGCAAGGCAAAAAGGAAGAAACAAAAACAACCTAGAAGGTGCTGAGAAACATTAGGCACATTCTTACGTATACACACAGAAGCCCTATTGTTAATAGCAATGAAAACACAGTTTACACTCCCAAATGGTGATTTATCAAACTAGAAAAGTAGAAGGGACCATTCTTTTCATTCTGATTTTACAGAGAGATTTGCTTTGCTTCAAAATGTACACCTCATACAACATTTCCATCAAACTCCTGAAGTATCCAACAGATCATGTTTTCCTTCCACCACTTTCTACAAAATGGCCCGATTTTTTGCAGCAAAATGTGCAACGGTATTCTCTTTTGCAGCAGTGCCTCCAAACACAAATAATT
Organism: Elanus axillaris; assembly: GCA_026212715.1. Taxonomy (NCBI): domain Eukaryota; kingdom Metazoa; phylum Chordata; class Aves; order Accipitriformes; family Accipitridae; genus Elanus; species Elanus axillaris. The sequence goes on along the minus strand of JANZLQ010000064.1, from coordinate 5,797,813 downwards.
AACATTTTTACAACATATTGTCAAATCCAAATCACAAATAAAAATTACGCTGTTTGTCACCCAAACCAAAGTTTCTGAGATCTCTGAGAAGCTTTCACTGATGTTAAGAATAGTGCTATTTGAAACATTTGCACAGGACTTCAGCAACCTCCTTTGGGAAAAATCCAGCTAAGCCTTTAAACACATGCATAGTACATTTTATGTGAACATGAACATCTCCACCAATGTCATCAACTCTTCAGCAGCCTTAAAATTAAATATGGACTTAAAGCATTTTCCGGATTAAGCCCTCTCTCCTTTCTTTATTAAAATGGGACAGTGGCTAGAAGCCAGCAGAACTCTAGTGATAAAGTAGAAGACATAAAGTTGGAGAGAGATGTGATAAAATTCACTTCTATACATGAGGAAATGACTTCCATAACTCATTCCAGGCTTTACTTCTTGTAAATAGAACAGCACTGTAAAAAAAGCATACTCTGTAACATTTCTACATACACACTGCACTGATTGCTTACTAGTTTTAATTCAACAGAGCAGGGAGCATTCTGAAGGGTTTTTTTCTCTTTTCTTTCATTATCTTTACTGGAGTTTTTTTTTTCCTTTGGATTATACAAGGGAATACAGAAAAGCCAAAAAAAATAGTTTCAGAAGTAAGACAGATCTACTGAAGAGGCAAAATTCACATTGCAATTTTTCATCTGTTCAGTGGGCTGGATGTATGATCTACCTTTCTTTCAACTTGCCTTTGCTGGAGGCAAGAATAGTGACAATATGTTATAGGACTAGCTAAGGTGCAGAGCAGCTGGATTTCCCAGCCTTCTATAAAAAGCCCAACAGGATGAATTTTGTTAAGGTCTTAAACTATCAATTACCTTTACATAGCTCTTGCAACAATGACTGCTGAGATATATAACCTGGAGAAAGTTCTGCTGGCCAAATACACATTCTCCTTTTCACTGTATCGTGTAGTTGTCAAAGAAGTATTTATCCACATCTTTGAAACACACAGCTGTGAACAGATTTTTATGGGATGCACAAAATCCCAAGGCCACAGTGACTTTGCATTAGTTGGGGGGTCATTAATTATTTGTTATCCCTTTGTATTAGGCACTGCTCAAACAGATTAAAAACAGGCTCCCACCTATAGGGATCAAGTCTTCAGTGACAATAAAGGCACAGAAGACAACTCAAATTTATTTTTGCTATAAAAGAAGTTAGGGACCTTATTCACATTTAAAAGTGGGGTGCTTTGAAAATAAAGCTTTAAAAAATGTAAGAAAACAAAACAACAAAAAAAAAGAAAGTTGTCTTTCCAGAAAAGGTGATCTCCCGATGAGCGCATTGTTGAACAACAGGAATACACAGGCTATTGTACCCAGAACAGTACTATAATATAATTTCAGTCTTGGTCATTTGTTAGGTGTATAAAATTTATACTCCCTGTGTTAAAATAGATAACAAAGGTAAGCAAATCAGACACTACATAACATTCTGGTTTTAACTTGGCTCTTGCAATCAAACATAAGTAACCCTGAGCAATGAAATCTTCAACATCCCAATTTATTGCTACTCATTAGAAATTCTGTCAACATATTATAAGGCTAAAGATTTGAAGGGATAGAGAAGTTTGGTGTGCATCCAGCTTCACAGTAAAAATATGAAGTTATGGTGAGATACAAAAATTCTCAAGTGTCCTTAGGGGAGCTTACAATGTCACAAAGCCTGAAGATTGTCCCCAGGAGACCTCTCTGCATTTGCCATAGAGGGCAAATACGAAAGACGTATTGGTTTAGGTGCTGCTGGCTAGATGTGCCTGCACCATAAAGTACAATGCTGTGGAACAACCAGCCATAACTTGTAGTTATAGATATCCATTTAAACTGAAAGATAGAGAACAACTGAAAATTATCAGGATTCAAGATAGCTTAAATTATTTGAATCTTCTGCTACTGTGCATGCAAATTCTCAATTTATAGTTTAGCTAGATCTTCCACAGGAAGCAGTATCTGAACAATAAGGAGAAACAGAAATTACAATTTAGAACTGCAGGACCAACTTTTATTACCTTTTACACATCTGCACTTTAGCGCAGTCTCACAAGGCTACTTTGGTAATGTCCTGGTCAAATTTACCTGAATTTACAACAGTGCTGGATTTACAATAAATCAGGTATAGATTTCTTGCCAATTTAGTATTAATACAGGATTATAGATGGAAAGTACATTGATTTTTAATTTTTTTTAAAGACTGTAGTCTGTGTACAGGGTTAGGGTTAATGGAACAAGACACGGTCCAGGAAATTTCTAGGTATTTTTACAAACAAAGCGTCTTGGATTTGTGAAGTATACCAATATATAACAATTACCACACTTTTTTTAAACATCAAAATAAATTATTTAAAAATTAAATTATTTAAAGGGAGATATTTCCATCAAATCCCAACTCCCTTTCTTTTCACAGGCACCATTATTAAACTAAAAGAAAAAAATTATGAGAAAGAATATTCAATTTCACAACTGAATCACTTACATGAAAAGTTTCTATTTTCTGGCTCTTACCTGATGGACTACACTGACCTGAATTCAAGTAAAAATTCTTTTACTGATTTTTATTTTTAAATTTCATTAGGATTTTTTTAAACTATCTTGTCCTGATTTCAGACGTGAGAGACCACTCTTTCATTTAGCAGAATGCTGGTGAATCTCAAGTTTATATGCTTCTTTTATCCTGCCTGAGAAGACAAATAAATACTTGTTCCAGGAAGAAGAGTATTTAGCCCCAAACTTACAATGCTTCAACATTAATTTCTACATAGTTATTTATATAGTTCTAAACAAATTACTTTAAGGAACTTGATTCAGAAGGTTGTTGACACTTGGCATTTTTCTGGAGTCATTTGTGGTTTCAAACAGTTGAACCATGGATGCCCCTGCAGCTTTGCTCATCATGGTCTGCATTTTTGAAGAGATGAAGTAACGTTCTATGCCTAAAGGCAAAAAGAGTAAAAGTAGAAAAAAGGGAATGGTCAAATTTGTTGGATAAATGCAAGGAAAGTTTCACTAACTGGAAAGGTTAACCCCAATGAGAATTAAGCTCCTAATATAAAGTTTTCCTAGCAATTTTCCTGAGATATCCTAGGGATGTGTGAAAGCCTGTAGAACAATAGGAAAGGTAAAATTACAAGTAGATGTAGCACCAGAGAGACCAGGTATTGCTAGGAGCTCAAGGATTCAAAAGGAAAAATATCCATATAGAAAAGTACAAACTCCAGAAGGAAGAAAAGGAGGGAGGCTGGTTGGGTAATGTGGCAGTACCCGTGTGTCTGTCATCCCCCCCGGCCCCCCATCCTGCTGGAAGGAAACGAAACTCCTCCAGGCAGGGAGAAGGGGAAGGAGAAAAAAAACCCTAAACCCTGGAGGCCGCAGGTTAAAATTTGAACTGGCCAATCGAGACGTGCCAGGTAGGCTGAGGTGACCGTCTTGGCCAACAGGGATCAGTGACCCCAGGTCAGGTTCGACAGGGG
>JANZLQ010000064.1:5732742-5794190 GCA_026212715.1 Elanus axillaris | reverse complement strand
GGGGACTAACTGGGTGTCAATCGGCGGGTGGTGAGCAATCGCACTGTGCATCATTTGCACATTCCACTCCTTTTACTATTACTGTTGTCATTTTATTAGTGTTATCATTATCATTATTAGTTTCTTCTTTTCTGTTCTGTCAAACCATTCTTATCTCAACCCATGGGTTTTACTTCTTTTTCCCAATTTTCTCCCCTATCCCACTGGAGGTGGGGGAATGAGTGAGCGGCTGCGTGGTGTTTAGTTGCTGGCTGAAGTTAAACCACAACAACATTTCTGTTGCTTTTTTTTGTTTTGCACTTTGAAGCTCTTAATGAACCCAGACAAGAAAGCAAAATGTTAAATATCGTAGGATGAAGGAATCTAAAGAAGACATAATAATTTTCCTGGGAAATGGTGACAAGTCAAGTTCAGCATTATTTCTCAGTAAATGCTTCAGAGTAGGAGGCAAATGAATTGAAGAAGCTAGAGGTAGTATCAGAAAGTCATAACGGACAGAAGGGAATGTACCAGGGTCACTGTCAAGCTTGCCAGTTCTTTCAATCACATTGATACTAGTTTATTTTCAAGTTGCTATTTTGCTGTTCTTAGTACTGAGTTAGACGGAATGGAACTTGCAGATAGATAAGATGCACTGAGACGTACTGTCTGCATATCACAGAGGAAACATGAACATTATGTAATATCTGATAATAATATATGCATGTAGACCTGTAAGATCTTATATTGCTATCAGGAGATTTGTATTTGGCTTCCTCTCTGCAACTTAGGGCAAAATAAGCCCATGTACTGCTGCTACAGGCTGGGAGCTGATCAGCTGAAAACAGCCCTGCTCAAAGAAGCTAAGGTTTAGAGCAGGGCAAACAGTGTGCTCTCATCACAAATACCACAAACCACGTATCTGCAACATCTGGAGTGTGGCAAATAGGTTCCGGGAAGTTGTTACAACCCTCTCTGTGGTCTCACTACCCAGAGCATGAGTCTTGTTTGAGATCCACAGTTCTAGAGGGATACTGGACAGGGTCCTGAGGAGGGCTATCGCGATGGTTGGGGGCCTAAAGCACGTAACGTGTCTATGCAGGTTGAGGGACCTGCGCATGTTTAGTACAGCAAAGATGAGACTAAATCTGATAGCTGCCTCTGACTGAAGGTGGCTACAAACATGGCAGAGCCAAATTCTTCCTTCCTCTGGTAGTACCAGGAGACACAGCCAGGAGCAACCATCATGTATTACAGCTTGGAAAGTTCAAACTGTGTTTATCACTTGGCTATTTTGCAAGGGTTATTTTAGGCCCTTTGTGCCTGGAGATCCATGTTTATACCTAGCTATCTATGTGAATCCTCCTGAGTGCTAGAGGACAGCAAAATTACAGATCAAAGTTTTAAATTTACAAGAACTGCCTTGGTAACTGAGAGTCCCTGCAGCAGGACCTGTGGAACGTCACCACCTGCTCTGCTACAGATGCCATCAATCTCTTGATTAGCAGGCAGATCCCAGGATTTCTGTCTGATGACTTCCTGGAATGCATATCTATTGTTAGTCAACCTAATAACATACACTGTAGTGAGAGACGCTATTAGCTAGAGGCAAACAGAAATGCCACATAAAGTACCAAGTGCAAGTATCTCAAATAGAAGTATATTTAAGATGCCCAGACAAATCTGCCATTGTTTTGGAAGCAGGTTTTTGATCGAGTGACTGTCCTGGACGTTCATCTTCAGTGATGGTGGGATCATTGGTGCAAGATTAAGAGACAGTTTTGGTGGTTCCTGCTCTCAGTTTATAGCAGAATAAAATTAGGTTTTTTGGACAAATAAGCCAACATACTACAAAAATTTTCATGTGACATAGTCCAGCCTTTGCTGTGTCACAGCAGAGCCTGGCTGTGTCAGGGTTGGCTAATTTTTCTCCCTGTATGTTACTGGTAAGGTTTGTTTTTTTCTGTCAAGTGTATTTTAGAGACCTTCATTTATTAATTTTCACCTTTGTGTAGATAACAAAGCCCAGAGATTTTTAGACTTTAAAATAAAAGTACATTGTAATAGGAATAAGTTGCTCCAGCAGCAATTCTCTCTCATGTTTATTTTTATGAATCTTCTTTGATATCTGCAGCAGGCTTGTGGTGCTGGGTGCTTAATTTTAGTAGTAGGATTCTTACCATCTTTGATTTGAGGCAGCAAATGTTCAGTATTCTGGTAGAAGACTTCCTAGTGCCATAGCTTGTAGATTCAGTACTACAACCTTCTCCAATCTATTGTGTAGCACAGTCCTGCCAGGAATACAGGAACACATGTAATATGGCCTTCTTGTTCCAGGGCATCTTACAACCCACAAACACATCCTGTACAGTCCTTCATAATCATGGAGTTCTAGAAGAAGATAGGAATATGCTATGTGTGTTGGGAAACTGGGAATGGGTGAAAAGTATCGAGCATAAATACAAGTCAGACGGATGCCAGGGACCTGCATATAAGGCTGTAGTTAATGCAGAATTAGAAATCTTGCTTACTACCCTCCCTACTTTTTGGAATAAAAGCAATACCTTTCTTATAGTTACTTAGTAGTTGAAAACAAGAATTTGAAGTTATACTGTAAGTGCCTGCTAGTGACCTACAGTTTGTCTCTGTAAGCATACTCATATGGAGACCCTTGGAGATTTAGGGATCTTTTAAAATACAACTGATACAAGTTCTCAATGTTGGTCATCTAATAGCCTCAGTTTCACCATGTAATTACTAGAGCTATGTTGGCTAGCCTTGCTAATTCAGTTTTTATATTGGAAAGGAAAACTATGCCAAGTTGACCACATCCCAGAAGATCTTCTGAGTCTTATTGTGGTCTGCCTAAGTGACTAGCAGCCTTAAGGAACTACAGATCTCTGCGACACTGGGACAAAAATGAGTGCTGAGAAGTGGAAGTGGGAAAGAAGAAACCCTTTACTAGGTAAAGAAGCTTTAAGAACTGGTGGATTTTGTGTTTTTTTTATTTTTTTTCATTTGTACCTTAGTAAATATCTGTATCCTTCACTTATACCATGCATAAATCTACCAATAATAATGAGCAGTATGTATTAAAGAACCGATTAACACATGCATAAAAATCACCACTATGTGACATTTTGTGGAGTATGGTCATCTTGATCAATATGAGATTTGGACCACTGAGGACTGGACACCTGTGTCCCGTTTTGAACTCATCCTATCTTGTTTCCTTTTTGAAGCTGAGTTCCTTTTTGAAATACTTTTCACTGGAGGCTTGCTGTGCATCACAAAATCATGCTAGAGTAAATACAGATGGAATATAGAGCTGCTTCATTAAGATCACTGTGATTTGTGTAAGGAGCTTCAATCTATTCGAACCTGACTTGTTAGTTTAGGTTCTCTTACTGAGATATAGGTCATATTTAAATTAATAAGTGGTGACTGTAACATCTAAATTAAAATGATACAGTTTTGTGAGAGACAAGTCCTCTTTAATTCATGTTGGGGTGGGGATATCTTCTTTCTGTTGGTAAAAACCTGCTTGTAAATGTATCAGACCAAATCAATTCCCATGATTAATATTAGTGATGTTATTAAATTACCAAAAATTGCAAATCTAACCCTTCAATCACAATTACCTTCAATTTAGGGGAAAATTACTGTTTTGGGGTGTGTGTTTTGTTTTCTGTTTTCCTATTGAATAGTAAAGTGCTTAAGAATAATTTAAAAAAATCCCTCATGCTGTTAAATTATTTGCTTTTTGTGGGGCTTGAATCTATACTGCTTTGCAGTTTTTGTGGCACACTAGCAGGGCAAATATAAAATGGCTCCACATTACATTTTTAAGAATGCAGTGCCTTTTCTTGCCCATTTGCCATTCACACAGCACTGGCATAAAGTCTGAAATAGCGTGATGACAGTGTGGGATGAGATCCTCAGGCAATCTGATCTCCTCACACTAGAAACCTGAGAAATCATGCTGGAGATGTTAATGCCATGCCATTGCAATTGAGAGGTGCATTTTGGCCTGCTTTGCATAGGTGTAATGGTCTGGTTATACAATACACTGAAGGCAATAGATAAACAGCACCACAGTTTGGGGGGTTTGCTTATACTCTACTAGAATTCTAGTTCACACAAGTTCCTAAGTCACCTTCAGAGGTACTGTACTGAATATAAAAATTATTGCTAATCTCCATACAGTTCTCCAGCAGGCGGAGGCAATAAAACTCAGGTTGCTATTCCTGTCCCCTACCCTCTTCCCCCCCCGCCCCCCCTCCAACTTTTTCTCCTTTGTCCTCTGCAGAGCTGCTTACAAGTACAGCTGGGAAATAATAAAATGTCTAGTCTAAAAATATATTGTGGAATCCACTTTTTATCCCAAGAAGACTTTTTTATTTCTTTGCAATAACTTCAGTGGTAAGCACAATCTAGATTCATCAGGGACGCGCAAAGGAAAGGGATTGTGGGAGCCCCTAGTATGACTCTTGCTATTCTTTTGTCTCTTCTTCTCACCCTAAATAAGTATAAACAACATGTAGACAAGACAAAACCTCAGCAGTGAACAAAAGCTGCCTGCATGTTATCCATCAGTATTATTTAAGTAGGACATGCTGGGCTGTTCATGATACACTCATACTGTAAGTGATAAGCTATAACATATGGTATTCATTTACTTCTCCATTTCAACAGTAATATAGCGAAGACAATAAATTTTCCTGTTTGTTCTCTGACCCACTGTTCTTGGGTTAAACAGCATGTTTTGTCTACATTTGTCAGTTGTTACAAGCTTCTAGCTGCTGTGGACTAGGGTATTGATGAACCCAGGAAAATGGAGCCTTGAATAATGTATAAAGCATTAAACATGCAACCATTTCACTGGGAAAAAGGGGGAAAAGTGTATTATATGTTTTCTCTGTTGTAGCTCCTTCATTTACAAAACATATTTGTCAAGTCTTTTGCTAAGAATAATGCCAGGATGCAGTTTCCCATCATTCTTGTTAATGGGACTGTCTTAGTGTTACAGTAAACAACCATAAGTCTTATGTCTCAGCCATTGTGCAGCACACTTAGTTTTTTCAGCTTCCAATTAAGGGTATTTTAAATTTGCTGTCTACAGTCATAGCAGTGGTTGTGCAATTTCTGGTCTTGCAGCAGGAGAGGGACACTAAGAAAAAAGGTGTTTTAAAAGGCAATGGTGTACTTGCAGGATTAGTGTGACTGACACATGTACATTATTGGGTTCTTTAAAAGCTCAAAACTTATTCCCACTTGTTCTAGCAATTTGTTACTAAAAAGCAGTACTGATTCATGCATTTTGCTGAATGAATTTATGTTATAAATGACGTATATATATTTACATCAGCAAATGGAACTTTCTGTCATATTTGTGAGACCAGAGTCCAAGACTTCAGCGGCTATGAATCAAGGCAGCTGCATTAGCTTCAGTGGAATGGTGCTGATTTATATCAACGAAGCTATAGTTTGTTAAGTTCTTCCTCTTTTGGAAGCATGTATCACAGCAGTGGAAAATTTTTTATTTAGCCCCTATTTGACATGCCACGGAATTCACCACTGCACTGGGAAACTTCAGTAAACATGTAAAGACTTTATTGACACAAAGTTTGAATTAGCTTCTTATCCTGGCCAAGGTTGAGAGAGTTTGGTGAGCTCTGTGGAGGACAGTCACAGTGCTTCCATTTGTCCTGTATCAGTTCTGTAGGTAAACAAGAAATGTGATGTTTATTGCTGGCAGTCTGTTTGCATAAGGACTAAATTCATGTGCAAATTCAAAGATCTCATTTAAAAAGAGAAAAATTACTTCCTGCACACAGGTGTGAGTTTTCTAATCTGAAGCATTTCATGATTTAATATGGTTACCTCTATAAACTAAGAATACCATCCTATTTTGCCACATGTAGGTTTCTTCACATAAATCCCATACAGAGAGAACTGGATGCACTGAGATGAGAATATAGCCCATCAATTTCCTCGAGCCTGACGCTCCTGAAAGCCTAAAGCACTGTACAGAGGTGAAGTCCATGTATGCACAGAGACTCCCATTAACTTTAACATAATCACACAGCTAAATCCCTGCACATCGTAATAAATATTTACCCCATGTGTGTTTCTCCTCAGCAAATTATTTGTCAACAGAGAAGAAGAAATATTTATGACACAAGGAGAGGAATGTGCATGTAATTGAAGGCAGAAATATAAAACATATAGGATGTGAATCCTCTTTTCTACCTCTCTTAGCGGTCTTCACTATCCTATAGATGTGATAAAGAAACAGCCACTGGAGCAGAGTATCTGCATCATGTAGACAGCTGATGGGATTGGTATACAAATTATTTTGGCAGGGTTATGCATCGAGAAAACAGAAGGTGTTATTAAAATGTTTATAAAACAAATTGATATATGAACCATGTACTACTAGTGAATGGTTTCAGTTAAACAGGATCGATATGGTTGCTCCTAAAGGTGAACATGATGGCTTTTGAGTGAGAGTTTTTATTATGTTTTTATGATAATTTCTTTTTTAAGAAAAATTATTTTCTAAAGGAGTTTTCTTTCCATTGCTGTTGAACATATAGCTTTCTGATTGTCATGCTGGGAAATATCCCCAGCAGTAACTTCACAAAGCTCTTTGTGGTTATTGGCATTGTTTATTAGCATTTGAAGAGATAAGCTCTCTGGTTTTTGGTGCATATAGGGTCTTGCTAGGAGGAGTGCAGGTTTATGGTACTTTAGCATATGGGTGTCTATGAAAGGCTGATGTTTAACCTCATGACTTCATTACCAGACTCCATCATACCTAGTATCTCAGGATATTGTCAGCCTATGGTTTTGAATCACTGGCATTACTTTCAGTTTTTGATTTACTGACTATGTTCTTAACATGAACCTTGCTAGTTTAATTCTCATCAGTGCTGCTGTCCGCAATTCATCTTCTGAGGAAAATTATGGATCCACTGAAAACCAGGAGGAGATATATAATTCAAGAAGTTTTCAAGATTCATTTTCAGGAAGATTAAGTTCCCACCACATTATATGCTGAGTAGGGTTCTTTGAACAGTAACAATGCCACCTGCAGCACTAAACATGTATTATGAATAAATGTTTTATTGCAAGCAAGCTGGGAAAAGAAATGGTCAATCACTATTGTCATGTCTCTCCCAGCAGAATAAAGATTCTTCTTTTGCAGCTGTAATGACTTCTGCAAAAACGTACACACCAATATAGAACCAGGTTCTGTTTCTGTGACTCTCGCTCATTTACAATAGGTAGCACAGCCCATGCATTTCTAGAAGGGATAAATAGAAAATACCTAAATACAATGCTGTAAAAGAGTAGAAAGCACATTTGCACTGCTGCAGTATGCATGATTAAAGTGGTACATTCTCCAGAGGGAATATATGAGGGTACCAGTAGGGGCTGCTACTGACTATCAATAACACTGGAATAACATGTTCTGTTCTCCATCCTACCATGTAATTAAATTAACAGTAGCCCAGCTTTACATCATTGATGTTGTGCAGTAAAACAGAATATGATGGGAAAAATGCTGAGCATTTAATTTCAAGCAAGAAGCTACGGCTAGGCGACAATGCTGGATGGAGAAATAAGAACAGACTAAATTCTGGGCTTGTTTTATACATTAGGTTATTGAAACTGTTCCCACTGGAACCTGAAGAAGAATTTGGCCTAGGGTACAACACCAAAAACCTAATATTTATACCACTTTCTTGCCACTATTGATGTAAACTGGGAGTGGAAAATAACTACTTCCTGAAGAATAGGGGTCCTGATCCTGCTTCTCTGCTCAACAGGAATATCACCAGTTTAATCCTGGTAGGATCAAGCAGAATAAAAGCTGAGATTAGTAAGTGGTATGGCTTGTGTAAAAAGTTGCCTGAAAACAGTTTTTTGATCCTGAGGTAAAATGAAAAGTGAGGAATTTCACATTAAAGCATAAAAAATTCTGTTCTTTTCAACAACTGTCTCCTAAAAACAATTGGCTTTCCAGATATCTGAGCTGCTGAATAATTTGTAACAGGTAAGATACCTAATAATCTTTTTCTTCCCCTTCACAAATTGTCTAGGAACACTTCATGAGGCTTTCAAATGATGTCCTGGATAAGAATTATTCTGCTGCTCTGCTTTTTCTGACCTGTGGCTTGTCTGTAGATTGTGTGTGAATACTCGGTCGAATACCGAGTGGATCTCGGAAGGGATTTGGGAACAGCAACAAAATGTCTTCTGTAGAGGAGAGACTTGGCAAAAGAGCCACTTTTCTGAAATTCAAAAGTCTAAGCTAGAGGTGCTAATTATTAAATCAATTATTAAATTAGTAAACATTTGGAGTGGGTTTCTTGCAGAGAGTTACCTTTATGGTTTAGGATAAACTCTGAGTTTTGTGAGTTTTGGACTTCTTAATGGAGAATACAATTCAGTCCAAGAAATTTGTTTTTCATTTTTCCATTCCCATTTTCATCTTTCTTACCTTTACATATAATTTCTTTCTTTCTCTGTATGAATGTATTTTGGGGATTACTGTAACTTTATGTGCTCCACAAAATGCAACAAAATCTTTTGAACTTCCTTTAGGGGCTGGTATTTCTTTCATTTTGTAATTTTGCTTCAGATAGGATTTTTCTGTTAGAATTTTTTATTAAACATTAACAAATCCATTCTTTTACATTGTATGTTGATGTTGTGGCCAAGTGGATTGAGAAAAATGTTATGTGATTGGGATACACATTCCATTTGGTTGGGATACATATGCACATTTTAGGTATATGTAGGCTTTTCGTTTTGCAGATGAAATTGTGGAATGTTTTTTAAAAAAATTGCTGTTTTCAAAATTTGATGGCATTATCATCTACCTATAAAAATAGTTGGAAAGATAAATGAAAAAAGTGACTGAACCAAACCATAACTATAAATACACAACAATTTGTGTATTAATGTAGATTAAAACATTTCTTTTCATCAAGCTTCCAAAATTTCTCTTGGTTGCTTTTCCTTTCCTCTTATAGTTGTAAAATTAATCAATCCAGAACAAAAACCAATGACTTTGGAAAAGCTAACACTTGGTTTGTGTATAACAATAAATTGAAAAATACTGGTCTCCCTACGTCTTTTAAGGAAACTGATTTTTAATATAGTCATGATTGGTTATGTCATTCACTTGAGATCAAATAAAAGTATATTGATCATGAGTAATTTTTCCTTAATTGGGCACCTCCCTTAAAAGTTCTCATTCCTTCTTAGAAAACAACATGCCTTTCTTGGTACTTTCTCATTCAAAGCCGCTAGATGAAAATGAACTTTTAGAAACAATCCAGAATCCATTTGTCAGGATAATAACAATTCTCTGTAACAATTCTTTCTGCCTCCTCTCATTTCCCCTACCCACATTAATTATAATACTCTAACAGAACAGAGCTTGATTCCCTTTTTTATTAAGGTTGTTTCACTCTATTATTGATTAAGCTTATTTCCCGTGATAAATAACCTTCCTGTCAAAAAATGATTTATGAAAGCCAGTGGTCTTTCTTTTTCCAGTTTGCTTTTCCTGTGGTTACATATTACATATTATCTCCTGCTGACTGGTTTGGGCAGTCTTTGAATCAACAATTACTTGTCCTCATTAAGAGAACTGAATTTCAGTGCTGTAAAAGGCTTAGAGATTTATCAGGTGAATCATTTCATTTTAAGTTAGAAAGAGAAGTATCTTTCTAATGTGAGTATATAGTCTTGTGATATGCCTTTACATCCTCAAAATGTTAATAAAGTAAGGTCACCCTGCATTGCACTTGTGGAGACCAGCTCCTTGGAAGCAGCATATTTCATTAGCTTTTTTTCTATGTCTTCTGGAATATAACAACCATTGACCACAAAGACAGAAAAAAACAAAAACAAAACCTGCAGTTGAAATCATACACTTATGGAATGTTAGTAGTCCAATTTGGGTGGCAGTCTTTCTTTTTCCACCATATATATTTCTATGTGTATATATAAAATGCAAAAGAGCTTATTAGAAGACAACAGTTCTGTTTCATGCAACTCTTGAGATGGAGTAAGTATGGTTTTGTTCTGATACGATTTGTTCTGTTATGTCAACAAGCCATTTGTCCTCAGATTGATGATAAAATGTGAGGTCTTGTGAGTTCTTTTTACTAGGTGGAAAAAACCCCAAAAGATACAGGGTACATCTAACCTGTTTATTGATGAAAACTGCTCAGAGGTTTATGTCTTAACTATATCAAGAGCTGAGCACCTTTCCAGGCAGTGGTTTGTCCAAAAACTCTGTCATGTACCTTTCTTTCATATTCTCAAAACAAATTCTTCATCTGGGCTTCCTCCACTGCTTTTTTTTTTAATTGCATCTGTGTTTTCTGTTTTCTATTCATGCAGTTCCAAAAATCCAGTCCTCTATTTTAAATACATGTTTCAGGACAAATAACTTAAGTCCAACAGGAATGTAGCTTGTCTTTTGGGTTGTGGGATGGTGACTATCTTTTGTTCTGTGCCTGGCACTGCAGAGTTCTGATCTGCAAGCAGCTTTTCTCTGCAATAGACTAATACAAATGAACAGTCTTAAAAAAAAAATCTGTAAAGGAATGTCACTGCTTTTCAAAAATCCTGAAGAAGGCTGACTGTACAACCCCAGCTTTAGTAACATTTTCACACAATTCGCATTACAATTCTGTATAGATAGATATTGCATTAGGCCTAAAAAAAAAGGATTGCTCTTACATACCCTTGAACAGTCTCATGAAAATCCTAGTGCTTTTAAGTGAAAAAGCATAAAGCAAAACCTAATATTATCATTGCTTTAATTCTCGGACTTTGTTCCTTCCAGTTGGGGCTCTTAGTACAAACTAATGGTAAATACATAATCAGGATATTTTCTTTTCTGAGTCAGTAGCAGAATTAAAGTCCTGAAAAGATAGCAGGCTGACATTTGGTGTTTTTAATACCTAAAGCCAGCTTCAAAGAGAATGACTCAATGTCAGAAACCTAACAAATCAGCAGAGACAAATACTTTTTACCTGTGGTAGCTCTTTCCTCAGAATTAATTTTGATAGAAAACATTTTACAAATGTGGTATTTTTTCCTTCTTGTATCCTGCTTACCTTGAAAAAAAAAAAATTAGGGTCATTTTTCTTGTCTACTGTTGTGGGCCCATAATATTTCAACTCTCACAAATTTTGAAAGGACCACTTGATCCTGTGACAGGTGATAAAATCAAAGGGGCCAGTAAAGGACAATGCTTTCTTGCTTTCTTTTGAAGAGTGGTTTCTCTTAATGTGATATTCACTGCTTGTGGACAGCAGGTCCCTGGATTTCTGAGATCAGAGGTTGTCCTTGGTGTCAGAGATGTTTTTGTTCTCACATTTTCTGCAGTAACTGAACTCCCTAGATCTCGTCACTGTATTATCCCTGTTTGAGAGATGGGGAACTGAAGTACAGAGAGCCCAATGTTACAGGTAGCCTTTAGAAAAGAGTGAGTAGGAGCTGAGTCTCAGGCTCTGATCCTGCTCTCTAACACAGCCTGGGTGGTGGGATCTTTGTTGGTTGAGGTGTGAATGTGCTGTAACAACTCAGTGATGCTGAGATTAAGAGCTGTGCACCAGCCACCTCAACAGTCATTTTCTGGGTAACTGAATGTTGTTACACGTTAAAGTAAATTAATTCATGATTGTTAAACAGCTATTCAAAACTCAAAATTTCTGAGAATGCTATCTGCAATAATTAACAACTATTAAATCCAAATATAGAGCTTTGACTCTCTGAAATGAAAATAAAGGGTCTTGTGCCCTGGGCTGCTGTGTGGCTGTTCATTACACAGAGTATTCCATAGAAAGGACCTGGATTATAAAGATGCTTTCATAGCCTATTTGAATTAGGTAATAGTGGAAAGATTATTAAGTAACCAAATCAAAGAAAACAATTGTATTTCAATACAATAGGCCAATGAAGTTTAAAAAAGATAAGTATGTGGAACACATTTAATTTTACTTCCTTGTGCAAGTTTAACTACTAAAAAAGTAATTTTGCCTGAACTCACACATTCATTTCAGGCCTTTCTGGTCTAGGTTCCTTTAAATCTATTTAGAAAGTTGCAAAAATGACTTGCTGAAGTCACTGTTGGTCTGGAGGGAAATATGAATTAAACACTGAATTGTGAGATTAAAAGGATTGACTCTGTAATGTGCTTTAAGGACTTAAAGCCCAGTGGAAGAGAAGACCATGTATCTTTGAACCATCTTGTCTCAATCCTGATTGCAGAGTGCTCTGGGGACTGGGAAGGCCTCAAGTGCTATCTTGGATATTCATGATGTCCTGTTTGAGGCACATGAACTTTCCCTAGTGATCCTATGCACCATGCAGTACCTCTGGAGCTACTATGAGCATCCTGCCTACCCTGAAACTTGTGCATTGGTTGCTCTGTGCCTCTTTTGGAGAAATCCTTCTAGGAGTGGATCTGAAAATTTTTAAGTTTTGCACCTTTGGCAGGGCTAGGAATATTGCATACTTTGTAAGGTACCGTTCCAAAACAACAACCTAAGGCTACACAGGGACAAAGCCATTTATGTGACTCTGGACTTGTGACTGCTACTACAGTTCTCTCACTTTCAGGTTCATTATTGCTAGATGAGAAACTGTCACTATTTCACACATGTAGTGAACATGGGTCTTTATCTTGTAAGTAAGTGGATCTGTTCTTGCTCGATCCAAGTCTTAAACTGGGTTTATTCATTGCCCATGTGTTATAAATCATCACTTGACAGTAAAAACATTTATGCCTCTAAGCATTCAGAATTCACCACTCTTGAAATAAGCCACCATCCCTGAAATCATGGGGACAGATAGATCCTTTTTGTTTATCTCTTAGAAGCGAGAGTTGAACAGAGGAACAGAGGAATTCAATTGCTTCTAAACTCTCAATTTGAGGCCAAGTCTCAAATGATGACATTTATTGTCACGTTTTTTCTCTCCCACACTAAGGCAGTCCATCTGGTGGGTTTCCTAGAATTTCAAATCTTACGAGTTTCTTGGTTTTCTGGGATTTGTGTTTTCTTAAATGCTGTCAAGAACAGAGCCAAAAATCTGTATTATGCATGGCATCCACTGTCTTACCAAAGCAGAAATAAGAAAAGGACACTTATACTGTGTGTTTTTTTTCTTCCCAAAATCAATTTTATTTTTAAATCATGTTTAGCTCATTCTTTTTCTATTATGCTATATTTGAATGACATCTGCCATAAATATCTCTTTTTGTTCTAGTAGAAGGCATAACATCTGAGAGAAGAGTGTGATATTTCAGAGGCAGTGAAATGTTCTGATTTCCAGAAGTAACTGTGCTAGGAAGTAATGCTCTGATTAGTTGAAGTGTCTGGCACTAGGGATTCAACCATAAAAAATGGTCAAGGAGGAATCAAGAGGCTCTGCAGGGACATTGGAAATGCAGGACATGTACATACTCCACAATTTTTTCAGTGAGTGTATTGAATTCAGTATTCAAAAAGGATGGCTGGCCCTTCTGAAAATAAATAGGAAGATATTGCCTAGGGTATTATGTGTTCTGGCCCATCAGCATGCAATATACAATTATTATTATTGTGCTTAATCAGTCAGATTTGCTTTGTTTTTTTGTCTGTTTGTTTTTTAATACCTGGGATGGATTTCATATTTTTGGACAATCGTGCACAGATATCTTGCAAAATGTTTGTCACTGAGTGGTCCCTTGAAAATTATCATTGTGTCCATGAAAGAGCTTCAGCTTTTTGAAACCTGTGATTTTAGAACCTGCAGAAAACTTTCCTCCCTTTCCTCCCACATCTCTGGGGGAAGTACAGGGTTAAGCCCAGAACATAGATGAGTCAGAGGTGTATTGCAGCAGGACTTATTTTGTGGAAACCTAAATAGGATAGACTTATCTGAGAATTACATTGTTATATTTTAATGGGAAAATTTGCTTGTCTTTGAAAATCACTCAAAGACCTACCTTCCATGTGGCAAATCATTTTGGTTTTATATGCTTATGCTGGCTTCTCTTTAAAATGCTTTGGCTTAATAGTACTGGACAAAATAAGGTTCAAAAGAAAATTCTCTAAGAGTAAATAAATGAGGCACTTCCCTGCTAGGAATATTTTTAGATAAGGTAATTTCACCACGCTGAATCTTCAGTCATCAGGTATTCAAATAGCAAATACATGGAATGGATAAAAAGAATTTACTAGGAAATTCGAGTAGCCACTTCAGATCCACTTGGCAGGTTTTTTTATGTAGGTTTTTCATTGTGGCTATGCACAGTTTTACCTGGTAAGGAGTTTACAGATATTACGCCTAAAGTTTGGGCACCATATTTGTCTCCTTGACCATACATAATAAGGGACCTAACTCTACAAAGAGATCAGTAAGTCCTCTCCAGAATGGCTCTTCTCTCTCTGGGATGTATGCTGTGCCTTACCCTTCAAGAGTGGAAGACAGTGAAACAGGTGGAGGAGAGAGTCCATAAAGAGACAAAGTCCCTGTCTTATGAGGGGAGCAAAATGAGTTCCCGACAGTTTGCAAAAGGTCTGCTTTTATAGAAGAACTGCTTCAAAACTCTGCTAAACTTATAGCTCCTGGAGGCTCTTTTCCTCCTCTTGGTTACTCATACATAACCAAGAGTTGGATCATTCCATTCTGAACCCATACTGCCCTGCTAGAATAGGCATCTTATATGCTATGCTACCAGAAATCAACACAGAATTTACCTTACATATATGGCACTCTATGCATTGTATGGAAAAATGTTTATTTCGTTTATTTTTTCTTTCCAGAGAAATTAAAAAGACAGTTGAGGGCAGGAGTGAAATAAATATTATTAGTACACAAGCACAAGCATGTGAATACAGAGGCAGCAGTTCAAAGAACATGAGCTAATGATTTGTGACCTTGGTTGCTACCATTAATTCACCTTTTGATGGTTACTGAATTTAGAAGTCCATTACCATCCTGGTCTGTGGTCTATAACTGCAGAAACCATGTTTACCAACTAGTGTAAGAGAGAACAAGTAGAGAAAGAGATGTTATTTTCAAACTGTGGAGAGGTTATTATACAATCAATGGAGAGTGAAATGCTTACATTAGAAACTGTATAAAAGCACTTGACAACATCCTTTTACTCAGTTTCAGTAAATTGTATTAATATGATTATCATACAACTTGCATTCTAAAGCATGATGCCATTATTAAATCTGTAAGAGCAAGGTCTTACTGAAAAATACTGATGAAAAAGCTTTCATCCCTCTCCTGTGTTGGCAGTTTCTGCCATCCAGTTTCCATCTACCTCCAACTATGAATACCTTTGTGGGATACTTTACATTATTTTATGTCTGGCCATGCCACTGATGCGCAGATGTTTTATGAAACAAAGTAGAGCAATTCATACTTTCCTTATTGATTGTCCCTTTGTCAGAACATTCAGCAGCAGAATCAAGTCAAGTCTTCTCAGCTATATAGGCAAAACTGAATTTTATTGCCCTACAGAGGAAGATAGATAGAAATGGGCCGATTTGCCTTCACTGTTGGGTTGGCAGCACAGGATCCTATGGTCATAGATTTCAGAGACGATACCAAGACTGAGTGAGATCACTGGCTTTTGCGGGGAACGAGTTCAATGGAGGCTGAGAGATATTGCAGGGTGTTGTCATTTCGGCTGGGATGGAGTTAATTTTCTTTCTAGTAGCTGGTACAGTGCTATGTTTTGAGTTCAGCATGAGAAGAATGTTGATAACACTCATGTTTTCAGTTGTTGCTAAGTAATGTTTAGACTAAGTCAAGGATTTTTCAGCTTCTCATGCCCAGCCAGCGGGAAGGCTGGAGGGGCACAAGAAGTTGGGAGGGGACACAGCCAGGGCAGCTGACCCAAACTGGCCAGCGGGGTATTCCATACCATGGGATGTCATGCCCAGTAGTATATAAACTGGGGGGAGTTGGCCTGGGGGGTGTCGCTGCTTGGGAACTAACTGGGCATTGGTTAGTGAGTGGTGAGTAATTGTATTGTGCATCACTTGTTTTGTATATTTCAATCCTTTTTTAATTATTGTAATTTTATTATTGTTGTTGTTATCATTATTAGTTTCTTCTTTTCTGTCCTGTTAAACTGTTCTTATCTTGATCCATGAGTTTTACCTTTTTCCTTCTAATTCTCTTCTTCCCCCCTCTGGGGGGGGGACACACACATAGTAAGCAAGCAGCTGCATGGTGCCTAGTTGCTGGCTGGAGTTAAACCATGATACAGGGCTTTGATTAAGGAGCTAGGAATTGCTGATGAGTGCTCCAGGAGCAAAGTCTGAAGAAGCTTTAGGGGAAGAAAGTAAGAGAAGACAGATGTGGGCTAGAAGTGGTCAGTTGTTCTTGGTTGATTTTTGGAAGAGAGTCAGTGAGTTGCACCAGGGGACTATGAGTAGGTTTATTTCTTTTCTGTCTTCTCCATCTGCCAGAGTATTAGGTCTCTATCTCCTTCTTGGGCCTTGCAGACTCTCCTCCAACAGAGATATGTGCACATTTAGGTGCCTTTCTCCGCAGCATCCTCTCCCTTGTCAATCCTCACTCTCTTTTCTGCTGTGTATGGTGTCCCCTCACATTCTAGCAAAAAAAGTTTCCAGAAGCAGACTTCATTCATCTTTCTGCTGTTTTGTGAAAGACTGCTGAGAGTGATCCAGTGCCTCATCTGGTTTATGTCTGCCTTGAGAAAAGGAAAGATGTAGGGTCAGGGCACAAAGCTCTGTAGGGCCTGGGCAGAAAGTCTTGCTGCTGTGCTGCCATTGAAAAGCACACCACAGCTGGCTGTCCCACACATCTAGATCCTACCTTTGGTTACAGCACTGGGCAGAACAAGTGGGAGAGAGGGGCTGGCTGTGTCATGCAACTATCTGCTTTGCCTCTTAATGTCTAATAATTTTCAGCAATTCATATTTTTGCATAATCAAAAAGACAATATTGTCATGACGTTGAACTAATCTAGTTTCATAGCACCAAGACCACTGTATCTAATACCACCATGGAAGTCCTCATCAGTGGTGGGACCTCATACTGCTAAGCAATCTCATAGTTTAGTTATGAGATTTCATTTCATATTGATTTACTTTTAGGCAACATAACCTGAGTTGTATGACAAGTGACTCTCAATAAAGCTTTTAAAGTGATTTCCAAGCACTTGGATGGAAGGCACTAAGGAGATATTATTCTATGCAGCCATAACTGTTCATTTAACAGGCATATTTGCAGCTACTTTTTTACAATTACATAAACATTTTATATTTCTTTATATTGTTATAATTTATTCACATTTGTATTTATAAAGGAAAGTTATAATATAATTGTTTTTGTACTTTCTCAAAGCTTTTCAAAGGGGTTTGCTGACCTCCCTTTAAATTTCCATTAACTCGACAATATTTCCCTCTATGTGAGCCTCCTTTACATGTATAAACAATCAGGATGAATGAGAATTTGTTCTTACTCAATTCTGTAGTAAGGTGGTTTACAGTTTTTAGTGTGTAATTTGGTCTAGATTGAAGTGATACTCATATTATTAATTTGTTTGCAACAAGGCAAGTAATAAGGCTACATCCATGCTTTAAGTAAAACTTAAATTTACAGGTACTTCTATCCTGGAGCTTAACAGTTCACTCCCCACTTCCACTCTGAAAAGTGAAATCTAGTTAGCATCAACAATCTGGCTATGGCTAAATTGTTTCCTTTAACAAAAGTTTTTAGGAAGTGCTCTAAAAATTATCAAAAAAGGAGGTCAAGCAATGGCTTTATAATGCTCCACTGAGCCATTCTGTGTGCCAATATACATTTTTCATCCTTAGCTTAAGGTTGTATTAATAAAGAAGAGGTCTGCTGCACATTATGCATCTCCTGATCTTGGCTATTTCACAGGCACAGTAAGCTATGAAACTTCAGAGTGATTTTTTTTATATAATAATCTGCTTCTGTTCCTACTGATGAGGATCCAGTGCTCCTCTTTCTGACCTTCCATGTTCACCAGCCAATCAAGCCTGAACAGTTTCAGCAGTGTTAAACTTCACAGCTATTTCTGTTACTCTGAGGTCTGTCCCCATCGATTTTTAAAAAGTCAGCATGCCAGGAATTCATGTCAGATGTCAGCAAGCTTCAGAGTCACCAACGATAACCTGCTGTCTCAGCACATCGTAGCAGAACAGAGCATTCATGTTGTTCTGTTCCTGATTGTCTTGTGAATTGGGAAAACTTTGTGCAAAAAACAGCAGCTTCACTGATGGGAAAAACTGCTGAACAGCACCTGCATAGTAAAGCAAGACCATCTGCTTATTTTCCCTACCCCCTATTTCTGTATCTTGGTATCTGTCTCATTTTTGTCAGACAGGATCATACAGCTGTTTGTTTTGATGAGAATATTTTTATATCTATGTAAGGAAGAGAGCAAAGAGAGAGAGAAATCAAGAGCTGGACTGTGTTTTCATATAACATGGAATTTCCCCACGGAACTGGCTGCTACAAGATACCAGCAAGGACAGGAATTCACCAGTGCTCATTAAGCTGACTGAGCTATTTATCAAGAAAATGTACACATTTATGATTTTGCGTAGTTTTAAATCCATATACTTTAACCAAAAGGGTTGATGGGAGGTAAACTCTTCTTCGAGAGCATAAATCTTTTTGCCAAGGGAGATGGGAAGAGATACTTCCTATTATCTGTATTTATCCTTGTTCCTATGTGTGTGGCAGTTTTTATATTTTCTTGTGTAGTGTATAGTAGTGATTGCTGTCACAACCACTATATTAGATCAGATGAGTTTATTCCAGCTTAGTACTTTTTTACACTCTAATGCAAGTACTGTCCTTGGACAGTGAGAGCACCTTCTGCATTTTCTTTTTGTTGTATGACACCTAGGAAAGTAACACTACACTAAAATTTAGCAACTTCTGCTGTTGTGGGAGCAATTGTGCTCTTCCTCACTGGCAGTTTCATAAACCTATTCACTGTAACATTCTGGTTAAACTGAAGACAGCTTGTATTGATTTTTTCTTCCTCTTCTTCTCCTACTTTTTTTTTTTTTTTAATTTCTTGTGCTTATCCATGTAGAGGACAAAGAGAGTATCTGACTAAGTATTTGTTCCTTAGTCAGGCTGAAAGAAAAGGAGGGTTTCAAGGTGAGTTACAGCGCAAGATGCCTTTTATGACCTCCATCATCCTCTCTATTTCTTCTGCCTTAAGAAGAGAGGTTTTTTTCCATGACACCAATTACGATACACTCTCTCATAGAGGATTTTTCCATTCAGGCTTGTATTTGCTCTCACAGTGAAGTCCCAGATCTCCCTCGGTGTTGTTTTGGTGATGTGAGCTTCTGACCTTTGGGAAACTTCACGATACCTTCATCCCTCACTTCACTTATTACAGCTGGTGGTTACTGTTTGTCTTATGCTGTGTTAGCAAAACACTGTGCAGATAGGGAATATAGATTTCTTCACTGAGGCTAAATTGGCAAAATATATAATGCAGTATCAATTGCCCTTTGTGCCCCAAATTCCTGCCTTTGTTAACTAGGCTGCAGCAACTGTTGAAGTTAATCTGTCCACTGGCTGGGGAAAGAATGTCAGAAAAAGTGAAGATGCCTGCCCCAGGTTTTGTCCAATTTATCCTTTATTTATTTGGTGTGGTTCCTGACTGCCGTGTTATCTGAGGTGCTTGTGTTCTTTAAAGCAGTTATCCTCATAAATCCCTCACAATGTAAGGTAGTACTCGATTACATAGAAACATTGAAGCATGGTGAAGTTGCACAGTTTGCCAGATTTTCCATGACAGAGGTATGTGAATCCAGACTTTTTGACCAATCCAGTGCTCTAACCTCAGATTTTTCTAATTTGGGACAGAACTATGCATTCACTTTGAAAGCAGCTGAAATACTTCAGGACATTCCTGCTTTGTGTCTGTGTGTTGAGCTGAGGTTAACATAGAGCTTGTTGAATAGAGCTTCTTAATTTGCCCAGTTACTGAAGGTGATAGGCTTGATTGCCTCAAGATGTGGGAAAGATAATTTCCAGGTGAGGGTATTGTGTGTGTGTTTTAAAACCCTAGCTTTATCTTTACAAAACAGATGTCGAAACATTCAGGGTTCGTTTATATGAATACTACTTTATGAGGAAAAAAAATTACCCAAAATCTTCCTGAATTTGTGATAAGCAAAGCAGTTCCCACTGCACCGAAACATGAAGTGTTAGCAAGGATGTTTTGGAGAAAGAAAAAGAGTTCTTGCTTTTTTGTACTTTATGTTGTCATCTCCATCTATACCTTAATAAGTTACTTCATCCAGTGGTTATCCTTTTCTTCCAAATTCAGCTTTGAGCTGATATCTATGTTTATCTTTGTGTGTCTTTATCATAGGAGTCTCTTGAAAGCATGGTTAGAATTGGTTCAAGGTTACTTTAGATGGCAAATTTAATACTTTGGTGCATTCAAAAAAGGCCATACCCCTCTTCTCTTTCTTGTCCAGTGAACTGATACTTCAGCTTACTTGTGTCACTAACAATTGTCAATGCAGTCTCTCTCCCCCACCCTTTCTTTATGCATTTAAGAAATTTTACCTTTACAGGGTTTTAGATATTAGACGTTGTATAGGCTTTTTGTATGAGTTGAAGAGTTTAGCACAGTTAATCATACAGCAATGTAATACAGTTATACCATATGCCATGAATGATCAGATCAATATATCAAACATTAGGTTTTGTGCATATGTTTAAACTAAAGCTCTGACTGACATGATAATCATACATCACGTGAGAAAATGAGGTGGGTTCAGTTATACTTGGAGCTTGGCCCTATGCTAGTACCTTGCTTGCTTTCCTCTTATTCACAAATTTGGTGTTTGAGTGGTCTTTCACTCTGGTTCAGCCGTTAAAATTATATCCAAAAAAAAGCTGTGCTCCCTTCCATCTCTTCCAAAAGCTAAGATGACTATCTGAGGCCACCTTCTTCCTGCCTGAAGCACAGGCTCAGAAATACCTACCTCTTAAGAGGGGATCCACTCCCTATGTGCTCTTGGACCCCATCCTGGAGACCAGCCCTCATTTCTTTCACAAGATGTCTCTACTGATGAGCAGTTGCACCTCGTCTTCTTCTAGATCTGGCTTGAATGTTTATCTATATGTCCTCTTATATGTTTTGCTTAAGAGCTAGTGGGCCTTCTTAGAGTGCTATATAACCCCTGTGTGGCAGTACGTGTGTCCCGTTCTCCCCCCCCCCCCATCCTGCTGGCAGGAAACAAACAAGTCATTCCAGTGCCTCTACTGACAGCGATGGCAGTGGCAGGCGTGAATGGTGAAGATCTGGATGATAAGTTGTGGCAAAAATGATGGACATCAGTATCGTGAGCCCTTGAGCTCACATGGGAACAATGCAACAATTGTAGCTGGAGTTTCAGATTCTATAGGGGAGAAGGTTATCCTCATATTGTTTGCAGTTGGTCACCGGATGTGACTATACCCTCCAACTGGCCCATAAGATCATGGGGTGGAGTTGGAACAGTACTACAGCAACAGCTGGGTTCACTCCAAATGTGTCAATGTGGCCTCAAGACTAAATCCATGAGAAAATATGGCAAGAGACTCAGAGGCAATTGCTTCTGCATCAGGGACTAACTGACTGGGGAAGGTTTTGATATGTTTGGATTTTCTTTCACGGGGTGGGTGACCAGCTTTTTCTAATCTTCAATAATGCTTGTAGTTATGATTACTGTAACCTGTTTTGCAGTAAGTTCTGTCAAACACTTGGTAGTGAAGCCTGTACTAACAACTAAGTATACTCCCTTAAAACCTGTTCATGCACTGGATATTCCTCTGGTCTATATTCCACTTTAATTCTAGACCAGAAGGGAATGATGGCCCACAATGAGCATCAATTTCATCAGACTGCACCCGCTTTTAACTTTGGAGGCAAGAGGTGACTGTACCACCACTCCAAGGAAACCAGTCAAATCATGACTGTGGTCATGGGGCGGATTGTGGCAGTACGTGTGTGTGTGTCCATCCTGCTGGCAGGAAATGAAACTCCTCCAGGCAGGGAAAAAGGAAGGGAGGAAAAAAAACCCTAAACCCTGGAGACCACAGGTTAAAATTTGAACTGGCCAATCGAGACGTGCCAGGTAGGCTGAGGTGACCGTCTTGGCCAACAGGGATCAATGACCCCGGGTCAGGTTCAACAGGGGTATAACCGGGGTCCCGCCGGAGGACACGTTGGGGATGGGTCCTCCTGGGAGCAGCGAGTCTGCGGTCGGGGACTCTCCCTCAGGCCGGGCACCCCCCGAGGTCACTCCTGAGGGAGAGAGCCCTCAGCTTGTAGGGGAGGGATAGGCGCTTTGTGAGCTGTCACTTTACATCTCAAGGGTTCTTAAGTCACCTGTGCAGCGCTAATTCCTCTTACACCATCGTGCCTGTGGTTTTATAAAAGGTTACTGGACTTCTAACTAACCAATTCTCACTGAAGAATAAACCGGAGCTTTAACGTCTGTTGGATTTGGTTATTTGTGCATCTGTAACAGGTAATCAGGTCAAGCTGTCAGTGCCACCATTTTGATGGACCTGGTGGGAGACAGCAACTCAGCCACACTAAAGATTTATCCTAGGAGGGCAACCCTTTGCATAACTGATGCCTCCTGCAACAGCATGTACACTTGGGGCACCTTATCAGGGCCAGTGAGCATACTGATACTTAAGCAAACTCCTGGATGATTTCTGTGTGTGTTACCCAGGCAGTAATTATTTAAATGTTTTAGTTTTATTATACTTGCAGATTCTCTTGTACCTGGCTAAAGGTGACCAAACAAACTAATCCAGATGAGGAATGGTAACAGCCACTAATTTCAGTTACTGCTTGTTAAGAAGTAGTAAAATAGAAATTTACTACACAGGTAGATGGCAAAACTGTTCTTTGATAGCCAAATTTTACCTTGAAAATAGACGGGCCTGATCCACGCTTACTACCAATGAACAGCCCTTTTCCCAATAGCTAAAGTCACAGCGTAATCTAATAACTACACCTATATCTCTGTAATATGTGAATGTGAAAACATCACAGATAATGTGAAATTTATGAGAGGAGAGAGATGAGATTCTGTTGTATATAAGTTGTATTATTAACAGTAACAGGAAAAAAAATTCCACACCAATCTCTAGCCTAGCACAGCCTTTTAGGCAATGACACTGCAGAGATAAACCTAACCATTTTTCTACTCCAGAGCAAAACACAGCTGGAAATGAGATACACAACAGCATTTGCTGCTACCTGTCCTACACGTAGCCAATAACAAGTAAGGGAAGAGAAATTCCTTCATGGATGCAGAGCAAATCACCAAAAGCACACATAATGAAAATAAAATCCAGGCATAACAGCCTTTTTTTGTGTTAATGAAAATTTCATATATAACTCCTTGCATGATCAAAATCCCATTGGTTTTAATGGAGTCTCTAAATATGCAAGTGTCCTCTAATCACTTTCAAGGCATGCATGTATGTATGTATAAGAAAACACACATTATCAGAATTTCATTGTGGGTATAAAGACAATGTTCAACATAAGTTGATATTCTTTTCTGTTTAATTGGCTATCAGATAGTGATATTATTATAATCCAGATGAAATTTCCCCACAACTATGTTAATAAAATAAAATAAAAAATTCTTCATGTAACCCATGAAAGGGAGGAGTTGAGTCAATGTACATGAGAAGAATTGGTTGCTTGAAACCTGTGCCATATTTGTAGGAACTAGGAAGTTGGTATTCATGAAAGTCTCTTTTTAGTGAGCCTATCCTATATGAACTTGTTTTTAAAAACATCTTTTCAGTCTTGTCCTTGATATTTCATTACATTCTGTATCAGTTCTGACAAAAGTATGATTTTATTTTTTAAGTTGAAGTTCCTTACATCATCTGGCACACTCTTTACTATTCATCTTAAAAACTCCTTTCAACATCTGGTGGAGCCAGTTGTAGCTGCCAGAGCTTTTTTAATTCAACAATAAAAGCAGGTGTTACGGCAAGGGATTGACAATTGTTAATTTCCAGTTCTTGTTCTTGATTTCTGCATTCTTAAATTATTCTGAAATGAATATCAATGCAGCTCAGAGGAGCTAGGTTCTGGCTACCTCACTTGCAGACATTACAACCAACTTTCTATTAAAATATTAATTGAATAAAGTTTTACTGTGACAGTATTTGCCTGGACTGAAACGATGGCTCATCAGACTACACCACACCAATTTGTTCACTTGATCTCCAGCACCAGCTGGAGAAGGCAACCTGGTACCTCAGGTCTCAGCCTGGATGGTGCTCCTGAGGGAGGATGCCACCATTCAGGTGGGGGCTCAGGGAATGAAGCCTCCCACCATCAAAAGGGCTCAAGAACAGTAGTTTAACATCCAATTAATAAACCTAAAAACACCAGTAGAACATTTAAGCACTCATTAAGTTTTTTTCACTTTTAATGATAGTAAGACTTAGCATTTTGCCCAAGTGTTTTAGGTTTAGAAATGGACTCAAGCATTTTCTCAGCAGTTTCAATAAATAAAAGCCTTGACATAGAAAAAAAAATTAGCTTTGTATTTGACTTTTTGGTCACATCCTCACAACTGATTTCATAATAAACTTCAGGATTCATCCCCTTTGATATTTTTGTCTAGTCAGATTTCAGAATTAATTTTAAAGACAATTAACAAACTTAAGTTGCCATTCTGACACCACTTGCATCTCTTTGGTCATTCCACATGCCAGTTTGGAAGAATCCAGTAGTTATGGCAAGGATTTTGTTGAATCTAAATGAAGTTTCCAGACTGCCTCTGAATAACAGTCTGACTTTGGAATAGAACATTAAAATCTCTGTTACTCACTATGTTCCACAAAGTAGCACAGGAAGGTCCATAAGCTGAATTCTCTGAGACTAACTTACTACTGTCTATTATAAGAATATCCTCTTCAGCTGATAAAATGAGGAAAAAGCTTATTAAGCAGATGGAAATGAAGTTTGCTCAACAGCTATGAGGTGCTCTGGAAAGGTGAGTTTAGGCCCAGAGCTACCAGAGACTGCCAAAGGTAAAGAGTAAGCCCTCATGAAGCTTCCTGGAAAAGTATCCAAGAAGAGGTATTGTATATTGAAGAAACTTCATACAAATCAGAAACTTGGTTAAAAATGACTGAGGCTCTACCATACACAACTAAATGATGAAGCTCATCATAACTTATATGATACTGCATTAATAAAACAATGTCCTGAATGTACAACTGCTGGTGTAACCTATGGTGAAATGGTATCTTCCTCCCTGTATCCTATGCAATTTCTTTGCCTTTTCTTTCCTTAGTCAACCATCCTGGGATTCCCCTTCCCATCGTCTCTCAACATCAGGAGCTGAGGTGAACTGCTGATTCTCTAGAATGGGGTAATAACTTTCAGAACTGTTCCTCAAATCCAGGCTTGGTTCTCTATCAGCATAAAGACCCACCAGAATGAATAATGACTTTATTAACGTCTCTTGAAGTTACAACTTGACCCGGCTGTTTGTTATCAGCACAACTTTCTCAGTTACATAAAAGGACTGGCCTAATTAGATAAAAGACTGCCAAGCAATGACAATGCATAGTGATTTTTCTAGTTAAATTACAGGGCCAGTGAATAAGAGAAACATTTGTGACTTCTCTTTAAAACCAAGTATGCAATGAATGAAGCCCTCAACTTATACCTATGGGATAAAAAGGAGCCAGCAATCGCTTTCATGACAATAAATATCTGCATTGCCTTGTAGTTCTACCACATTCTGTGTTGATTTTTGGTTATGTCTTATCTGTACTTTAAAAAGTCTGAATCTGAGTCAATTTACATACTCCCTAATACATCCCAGGTGTGCATAATTCCATTAAAAGTGAGTTTGTCAGTCCTCAGTCTTCCTCTGATATTCTAAACTATTCCTCAGCTATCCTATCCACCACAAGCATGATATGTATAATCTAAATGTTATTACATTTGTAGAAATTCATTCAGCAGACTAGAATTTTTTGTTTGGTTGGGTTTTTTTGTTTGGTTTTGGTTTCTTTTTATAATGGAAAGACAGTAAGATGAGTAATAATTAAGGAAATGATGAGGTTTGTTTTAAAACAAAAAAAAATATTTAACCCTTAAAGCTGCAGTAAACAAGCTAATCCCTTTGTGAGGTTCATAGGATATTCCAAAGTTGTAAGTACCTCAAGAAAATCAGATTGTTGGCTCAACTCAAACAAATGACGTTATTACCACATGAATCCACTCTTTCTATCACCTTCATATCCTAATATTACCATCTGAATAGGG
The DNA here is from genome assembly GCA_026212715.1 of Elanus axillaris. Classification (NCBI taxonomy): domain Eukaryota; kingdom Metazoa; phylum Chordata; class Aves; order Accipitriformes; family Accipitridae; genus Elanus; species Elanus axillaris. Next base: position 5,767,828 of record JANZLQ010000064.1, on the reverse strand, counting down.
AGTCCAATCCTGAAGATTCTTAAATCCTAATACAGTGGGTGCTTTCAGGCCAATGGGTCTGCAAAAAGGGGAGTAGAATCAGTGCCAGACATGAATTAACTGTACTTACAGAGGACCACATACAAAAGAGCTTTCAAAGATGTGAAGTGGGCTAACTGTCAGCATAGACCATAAGACCCAGCCACTAGGAACATACAAAATGCCATCCTACCCACATCACAACTCTTAACTACTTAGGAAATGTACCTAATGATCGTCCATAGTAAAGGCAAAATCTTATACCAAAGACTTCTTGAGGGTCTGTCAATATCTTCTCACAATAGGGGATTATGCACCATCACCTTTCTTTCTGGGATTGCAGTTCCTGCCAATCTTTTCAGGAGTCTCAATTATCGAGTCAGAGTGAAAGTCTGTCTCCCCATTGATCACTAGAGTGGAATTGGCTGATGTGGCTGGCTAGGTGATTCTTTCATCTCTTCTCACAACATCTTTCTGCAAACCTCACAAAGCTGCACACTGAGACAAGGAGTATCACGCTCTGTGTCAGGCACAGCAGTGTGTCCTTCTAGATCCTCCAAACAAGATTAGAGTCCATTTGTAGAACACAGAGCAGCCAACCCTCCAAGTCTTGAGACATGTCCAAATGACGGTCTGTATACTGCAATTTGCCTTTCATTGCTAGAATCATTTGGTTCTTCTGGTTTTCTGTGTCTTCCCCTACTTAGAGGGCTCTCAAGTTTGCTTGGACGGGCTAGACGCATCCCTTGAGAGAACCCAATGGAGCAGATAGTCTCCAAATAAGCTCAAGGCTAAACAAGCCTCCAACAGTGGCAAACACCCCTAAAGTCTGAAGGCCAATACTAGCAGATGCTTAGTTAAAGAAGAGCATGCATTGCCTATGGCAAGTGTAACAGGAATGTTTTCTCTTTCCATTTTCTCATCTGTCTGTAATACATCTTCTGATTCCTACTGTATCTTTTTAGCCACACAAGCAAAGTAACAATTTACCCTCTCCATGTAATTTTGCCATGTGACTGACGACACATTGGCATGCTGAGAACTTCAGGTTATCAACATATGTAATGAACAAATGGTCTCATATCCCTCTAGTTTCATCCAATTTCTTATTGCCTAAATGACAATTTGGGAAGCTTAGCAAAATACTCTAGCAGAGCTCTTTAAATTTCATGTGGGTAGGGTTTTTTCCCCTATTTATGATTAATAATTAAATACTTTTACTAACATGACTAAATCCAAAAGATGTGGTAGACCACATAATTAGCAGAATCATACAAGAGCTCTGTACTATCATGCCTATACTTTTTGGAAACAAATTAGAGTTTCCTATCTGAAAGTGTGATGCAAATTTCTGCCCCGATCCACCCAAAACAGCAAAAAGATTTTATTTTAAGAGCCTGGAAACCAGGTAGATGTTTTATGTAACATACTTCAATATGGAAAACTATTACTTTCATGTCTGTCTTTTTGCTGATACTTCAGAATACACAGAAACTAATAACCAGCTTTGGACCATAAGGCAGATTCACAGATAATTCAATGAAAAGTGCTGTTAATCCAGAAGAAAGCTTGACAGCTCTGTAGATCTGGCATTCATCATTATTAGTTTATTAATATTTGATTAATCTCATAAAGTGATTATTAGTGCAGGAGCATATGTCTAGAGCAGTGCAGACAAATTCCATTTCAGTAATATTTGAGGTGTTTTTTTCAGAAAAAAAAAAGTCAGAAAATGTTAATTTATGAAAGACTTTGTATGGCTTATATGCTGCAATGCCTTAGCAGAAGGAAGAAGTACAAACTGCACTTGGGGAATCTGTGAGATAAATTTTGGCATTCACTACCACGTGACTATGTATGTATACCTTTATCACATCAAATATCCATGCAGTGTTGGAAGCAATTCTAAAACTGGTTTGGGGCTTTATAAAGACTAAGTCAGCCCACACTTTTCTAATTATTAGCAACATTATAATCTACATAAAATGCAGAAACTGAAATACTAAAAGAAAGAATAGATTGTGACTACAGACTACACAAAACAAAATGCCCCATTATGAAATTTGAGACTTTCCTTGACTTATAGGTCCAGGCCTTCTTCGTAAGCCTTAGCTAAGTGTTTTACAGAAGTTAGCTGCTGAGAGGTGGACCTCCACAAGCCTTTCTGATACTTAAATAGAATAAAAAAATATAATAAACAAATTAAATATAATACATAAATTAAAAAGATTGTGAAATTGGCAACAAAGTAATGCTATGCCTGAACCTATCAACACAAGAAGCTATATCAGCATCTGTTACAGTAGGAGGATTTAGATGAAAACCAGAAAAAAATTGGAGTGTAAGACTGAGAAGAGAAAGCTTCTCTAAAGGACTGTCTTTTCAATTTATTATGAAGGATACAAAGGACAAATAGAGCCTTTTAGGAGAGATTTTCAAAGCTATCTTGGAAATTACACATTCATAGATTTTCAGGGCTGACAAAGGCCACCACGACCATAACTTCCTGTACAACAAGCCAAAACTCATGCTCCACATTCTCACACCCCACAAATCTGTTGGTATTCCTGGAAATTCTTCAGTCTTCTCTTCCCATCTACTGTCATATAATTTCTTCCCTATTCCCTTCAATAAAATCTTACAAATACAGTCATAAATATGTGAGCCAGCTCTGCTGCCTGTACCTGTACTGTCTGGGTACTCTTTCAGAGTACCAGTCATTTGCGCCTTCATTTTTTTCAGGGGTTCCAGACACATACACTTTGTGTTACCCCTTCTCCTTGGGTTTCCTTGCTCCTGCCTATTCTGCATGTTCTCTCACCAGTACTTGTATCATGGCAGTTGCACATGACTTTCAAAAGTAACCTATTCCATTCCTCTTATGCCAAGTTAGAATAATCTTTATCCATGTTTTTAAAAACCCTCAAATTAGAAAAGTTCCACAACCTCCATATGTCCATTAGCATTGTCCTGTAGTCAAAGTAAACCCTCCTAGGTAGAATTTTTAAGCCCACGTCTACTTGTTTTATGTGGATTGCTGTGCTTCTTTTTCCAGATCTGATCCTTTTCATTGCTCTGCTCCAACCTCTCTACAGGAAGCCAGTTCTTCCCTTACCTTGATCATGCCAGGAAAGCCTGGTGAAGTTCAGAGTGTGCATAAGCTCTCTTTAACACCAGACCCACTGTTGTATTATGTTCATCTTTCACCATTTTAAGTTATTACTCAAGATACCATGCCACAGAAAAACCCATAGATAGCTCTACATCAATAACATCAGTCTTTATCAATGCCATTTAGAATTTCTGCAAAAAGCCCATCACGTGACTCTGATGTGACTTCTTTTTCCTAAAGCTACACTGACCTGTATTACCACCTTCAGTTCCACATTTATCAGGCCTTGTATAATTCACACTGTTATTAACTTTGGGATCAATGTTAAAGAGAACAACGTGTGTCTTCATGGACCATAATCTGGCTGTCATGGCTGTAAAGTCTTGCTGGTACAGCCCACGAAAGACCTTCCAATACAGTGACATTCACTGTAGCTAAGCAAAGGGCAATGAATGACATGCTCAGTGGCAGACAGAGGGTGTGATCTGAAATATCCCAAGCAAGAAGGGGACAGTGGTCAGGTGGACTGCGGCACATGCACCATGGCAAAGTTCATTGGAAAGAACTACATGACAAACAATGGCCTCTGAATTAATTACCTTGTATAATATATTGAACAGCATATCATAAATCCTTAAATGAACAATTTATTTTGATGTGCTGGTCATGGATAGTTTTTTATTAAATTTTGATATAGATATTTTATACAACTTAGTCCAATAAAATTTTAGCTTTCTCCTTGCAAGGACAGAATAAAAACTCTGGCTGAAGCTCCCTTTGGCTTCCACAGCAATTTTTTAATGTGCTGATGCAAACTGTCCAAGAAAGGTGGCATGTTGAACTGTTTTCTATTATTTTGTCAATGAGCATGACTGTATCCCCCATGGAATTTTCATAGCCAGCCAGACTTCTTTTTCATGCAGCAATAAAAATGGAAAGTTTGTAAAGCTGGACATGTGAAAGGCTCTCTGTCATGTTTGCAATCTACATTTCAATTCAAAATTAGAATTCCTTGTGAGCTGTGTTTTTTTGTGTTTGTTTTTTTTTTTTCCCCAAATACTGTACTCTAAGATACAACACTAAATTACACTGATTCATTATTCCTATTAAAACAAACGATAACCTCAAATTGCTTAGCAAACCAAACAATTGCAAACAGTAAATTTAAACAGTAAAACAGGGAGCACGTTGGGTAAATGTTATTTCCCTGAACAAGGAAAGCTTTCGGCAAAGTGCTTAACTTGAATACAACAAAAGGCAATTTAATTTAGTAATACAGCTGGATGAAAAATGGAGACCTCAGGTTTAATAAGAAGGGGAAAAAATACAAGCATATATCATCCAAAAGGATAATTATGAGAAACTATTTTGTATGATCCAGCTAAATCAAAGCTTTTAATGCTTTCTTACTCCTGTCAAAGGAAGGAGATTTAGTGCTTTAAAAATGGGGATTTTGCAGACTCCACTGCCAAGAAAAAATGATTTGTCCCTTGATAAATTACTATTGGGTTTTCTACTTGAAAAAAAAAAAATACACTTACATTGAAATAAATGCCAAGGAATGGCTAGAGAATTTATATTACTCAGTCGTATCTGTCACTGGATTGGTTGAAAAGCGACAGTGCTATTAAGAATGTCTTCTTGCTTCTAGATATAATGGCACAAAGGGGCCATGTGAGTCTTTCATGAATGGGAAGGATATGTATACAAAAATAATAGTAAGCAAATCTTTATTCCCCTCTATCATCCTGACATACTGGGCTCTAAAGAGAGACTGTGTGTGTGCATGCGTGCACAGTGTGCATGTATTTTGTGTTTAGAGGCTGCCAATTCCAGTGAAAACTCCCCTCCCACTGGGATGGAAATTGCCCATTCATTTTCCTAAGGATTTTCAAGGGCTCTGAAATAAATAAATCGTAGAAAATTTTTCCCTCTTCTGAAGGAGGGGAAAACATACATCTACATATGACCTACCTACAGGGATGTTAGCTTGAGAGCTGCATTGTAGTAAAAGCAATTTTGCCCCAAAGAAACCCTTTTAAGGGACTGTTCTGTACTTTTGGGCTGGAGAAGCTCACTATGTTCTCTTTTTGCCCAGTCCTTGGACAAGAACTGTATGGATCATCAAGGAGCAGAAAAACTAGGCAGTCACAGGCACCGGGAAGAGCGAGGAGCAGTCACTGGGCAGCAGTCCTCTCTGGTGGCAGCTTGTCTAGGTGTTGTGTGGAGACCGGAGGGATGTCACTGCACAGACCCAGTTTCTTCCAAGCCTGCAGGTAATAACGCCCGGTAGTCACTCAGGTTGCTAAGGAAGAAACACCTAATGTGCATTGTAACTTGGCTGGAGACGGGTATGTTCCCAGCAGACTGCAGCCCTGTGCTGTATGTACTGGTTGCTGCTGACAAGCTGCTCCCCCATGGGTGCTGAAAGCCACCTGAGCTCTTATTTGTCAAGCTTCAATCTCTTCAAAAATTAAGGTCCCAGTTGCCAAAAGGCAGGCCTTCTGCTTGTCAACAAGCAAAGGCAGAGTTTATAGAGTGCATGCAGATGGCAAACAAACAAAAAAAAACATTCATAAAGTTGGGATGCCAGCGTTCAAGGTTAATAGAGCCAAACAGGTTTGCAGGACTGGGATATTAGCTTTACTTAGTACTTAAACTAATTTTTTTGATTAGTGCATATTTTACACATACTTTTCATTAGAGTCTGAGAGGCTACTAAAAATTTCTTCATTCATTTCTGAGTTTGAGGTCATCTTGATATATTTTTTTGTTATTCTGTTTGATCTGAAAGATTTCCTCCTTTTTGATTAACTGTAACACCAAGTTTCTGCCAACATAAAGAGATCTTTTGCTTACTTAATCACTGATTGACATAGACATTTATCTATCTCCTGAGAGTAATATCAGTTACACATTTTCATGGAAACCCAGAAAAATGTTTCTTTGGGCCCTGAACAACTTTTATGCCTATTAATTAAATTAGTATCAGTAAGAGAGTTCTGAAGGCACAATGACAATCAAAAATCAATCATGAGAGTTTTTCTATGTATGCACAAAGTTATATTTCATTGCAGTCATTCAACCTATGAAATGCAGAGCATAGAACTAGGAAAGAAATATGTCTGAGAGGAGTTTGACTTAAATGCAATAGTTTTTAATGTAGAGTGCTTAGTCTATAAAATCTTTGCAACAGCAACAAACTTCTTTCTCCTCTCTTCACAGGAACCTACCATCATCGGATCCGATTCACAAGACAAGCATTTAGAAACTGCCAGAATATCAAGACAACAAAGAAAAGGAAATTCTAATATTAAAAGACAGATTAGAAAAAGTCTACCCGAAAAGGGAAATTCATATCTCTAGAAACCGTCACTACAAATTAGCCAAAGTTAGAGGGATTTTATGTAGTAATTTCAAAAGCATCTGGCTTAGAGTCAAGTACCTACTGTTTAAACCCATATGGGGCAATGCCACTAAACCTAACCTCCAAATCTTTATTTTACATAGTTGTGCGTGATTATTACAGAACCATAGAATGGTTTGGGTTGGAAGGGACTGTAAAGAACATCTAGTTCCATCTAGCCGTGGGAAGGGACACCTTCCACTAGGCCAGATTGCTCAGTGCCCCACCCCTTATCCACCCAGGCTGTAACCCCGTCATAGAAGGCCACCAAATTTGTCAGGGACAATTTACCCTTAGTGAAGCCATGGTGGCTGTCAGCTGTCACCAGTCACCCCCTTATTTTCCATGTGCCTTAGCACAGTTTCCAGGAGGATCCGCTCCATGATCTTGCTGGACACAGAGTACTAGATATGCCAGGTATTTGGGTACTAAAAATTTCATTTTTAATATTTCTTCCATCAAAAGGCAAAGACGATTTCACTGGAAAGCTGCTATTTGCTCCAGGGGTTGTCTCACTTTTAAATGCAGGAAAAAATGTTTTATTTTATTCCTGTTTTCACTTCAGAAAATGCAGTTCAGTTTTGCAGTTCAGTGAATGCAACATTTCTTAAAATCTGGTGACTTACAAATAGTATCCAAGCCTCTCTCAGTTAAACAAACACACACACAAACAAACAAACAAACAATCTGTAAAAGTCACAGAAAGTATGAATCATTATCATTCTGATGTCATAATTCTTTTTTCATATGGATTATGCTAACAAAAAAAAAGCAAATAGCAACATTTCTAGATATATCTTTCTTGTGACAAGGGCTTCTCACAGAATTCATAATTATATCATTTCTAGCCATTTATCTTAAGTCAATAATCCCATGGCCCTTCTGAAACTGGCATTTTGCAAATACACTACAGAAGCTACTTGAGGCAGTAATTCATCTTCAAATAACATCTTTGTGTTATCCTTTGGTATGTAGGCTTAAGTGGATTGTTTATCTATGAAAAATGAATGTAGTAGAGACTTTACCTCCCAAAATAAGTTTTGTTAGAAAAACAAATTTCTTCCTAGAAAATTCAGTTCTAATCACTAATTAGGATGCAAATACTAATATTACATGGAGAAACAAAAGAATAAATAGGGATTATAGCAGAATAATCCTACCAGAGGTTTTTTCATATATATTGTTTTCATGTTCCTAAATCTTTGAAGAATTAAAGAATGAGGCAACTCATTGTCTTTCTATCTTTTGCAGGTGTTCACTCACAGTAGTTATTCCTTAGAACTACTTCCAAAGAAACATCCATCACTACTAGAGCCAACAATTTCTTTCAACCTAGCAGTTACAGTTTTGGTAGAAGGCACTTTAACAGGCTACATCACAATGCGATTCAGTTGCTGGAAGCTGATGAGGAAAAAATAAACACTTTCTAATTGTTGTGATAATTAACCTCTAGAACCTCTGTAAGATGAGGTAGGGTTTCTATCCCTCAGTGTCTTTAACAACTGAAGATAAAAGAGCAGAGAATGTGGCCTTAATAGAAATTATGAGATACAGTCCTTTGGCCTGTGCCACTGCAGATCCGAGTGTCTCATTCACATACTCTCCTGGCTGCAGTCATAAGCTTAAATCCAGTTCCTTGCACCCCTTTATCTAACAATAGTGACGGGATTAGTATCACCATAAGGCTTCTGAAATGATGGGAGCTCTGTATCACCTAGGAGCTATCAACAGGCTAAAGACATCCTATTGGGGCAGCCCTATTTGTGCATAAGTCAGAGGAGGAGCCCAGGGCCTCAGTAAGGCTGCCCCAGCAGCTCCTGGAGACGTGGTGGTACCAATGATCAGAGAACTGCCCTGGGACAAGATCCCTGATGGTGCACCTTCACTATTGCTTTGAGTGTATTTTCAATCCATGCATCATTAAAACGAATCAGCTGATGATTGCACACTTGATTTAGTGATCTCTGTTGGAATTTATGGGGCTGCAGGACATTTTCAGTTCAAAGACGTTTATCTTCCCCTTTGATCTTAAACTGCTATGTCTGCTGACAGTCAGGACAAAGGATAAATCCACAAAATCAACATGGTTTTCTAAAGTGATCTTTGTCAAAGAGTTAAGAACAGAGGACAACGTCAGAGTTTCTCTCTTACAATCCAAGATCAATTCTAAGGGCCAAATCCTCAGCCAACATAAATCAGTGCAACTTCATTCAGATAAAGTTGACAGGATTTTATACTACCTGTGGAACTGGCCCTAACTATTTGTGAGTTCACAATTTTGTGAGACTCTTTAATGTCTGCAAAGGTCCTTAATGAAAAATAGCCAATAAACAAACAAAATGCACCTCCTCCTAAAACTTTCTTTAAAAATGCTAGTAATCTAGCCTGATACACATGCAAACAAGGTAATCAATTAAAGCAGACTAGAGATATATTTTTACAAAATACCTAAGCTCAAGAGGAGGTAGAAGATATAGAATGCTTTCACAGGTCTACCATTTACCTTATTTTTTAAAAATTATAGCCCTGTAAATTTTTCTGGACTGTTTATACAACATGCAAAAAAGGGAGTCTGTGCATGAAGTAGCCATTGTGTATTTACTCATTTCTATACCCATTAGCTGAAAGTATACAGCCAATTCTCAGCCTTGTATTTTAGGTCATAAATCTGCTCCCTCTGTTCCTTGGGCAAATTAAAAGCTATATATCTTTTGTCAAAGTCTTTCTGACACAGAGCTCCTACCTTCACAGCCTAAGGCTAGCTGTGTGTCTAGCAAAATTATATACAATAGGCAGTGACAGCCATGGAGTCTAGCATTTAGGCACTAGTCAACATATTTTTATACACGTAAAAATTATTCTACCTTATAACTTGAGCACAATTTATACATATTTAAAAGGATTACAGGAGTATGAAATAAGAAAATGCTTTTAAAAGGATAAGAAGGTGGTCCAAATTTGATATCCTAGCAATCTTTAAAACTATGCTGCATTAAGCATACACATTAACCTCTGCATTACACTAATACAGACTACGCTACCAGAACTGTAACCTATTTTCTCGTGCTTTAACAGTTGCCATGCTTCAGTTTCTGATTGAATGTGTGGGCACTACTTCTGATTTCAGCTGAATGTGCAAACAGTATATGTGTTTTAATTAAATGCATACAAAATTATGTTGTTTGTGAATGCCAGCTTTGTCATGTATCACAGAAATGGCTTGTCTAGTTATATTGGAATTTTATGGCCTTGAAATGAGGCATTCCAAAATAGCAATATTTAAGATGCCCCACATGAATTGCTGCATTGTGGAAAAATTTCTAAGCAATAGGTTCCTGCACTTTTAAAAGCTGCAAGAAGCTTGCAAAGAAATAATTTAAACTATAAGACATAGAGAATTATTTCTAAAAAATTGAGGGCTTTATCTAAGTATTTGTTCAGCGATGATGCCACTCTGCCCAAGGCTGTAGCTTTTCACAGTATATGCTTCTCATTCTCCTTACATTGCAAGTAACCCTTGTTTCATACTTTTACGTGAAACACTACTTGCCCTCCTTAGACCTCTTTTGTTTATAGCTGCCATTTTCACGATGTCATATCTCTTACACTGTGATCAGAGGTGTTCATCTTTTTCCTTTCCTAAGTGGTATTGTTGTCATATAATTTAATTTCTCAGTTATTCTGACTGGAAGAGCTGGAAGGCTCTTTACATGTCTTCTTTACATTAAAAATGCACAGCCATGATCTGAACGGAGCTTGTAGTTTTGATCTGCAGTTTCCATTTATTGTCCATTTTGAAATAAATACAAAGTAGCACTACTATCCAAAAATACCTCTTATTCCTATTTTTGAACACATGGTTTATATTCCTTAGGAGAGTGGTTTACTTTCCAACTGTCATCTTTTGTCCTGTCTCAGCAGCTTTAGGATGCTTTTATGGGTCATTCAATTTTTCCTTCTCGATGCTGATAACAGTAGTCAAATTTGAGGCTATGATGCTACTGTCATCCCATTTAAAGCAGCACTATGGGAAGGAAAGTCATATCTCATTTAAGAACAAAAGCTATTTACAAAATAAAAAGTGACAGAAAACAGCATTAGAACTCTTTGCAGCGTCTCGTAGTGGGACAGGGTCACAGGACAGGAAGGCAGCCTCAGGTTCCTCTGACTTTCCGTGGTAGTTAAGTACACATCCAGGCCTTGCCAGTCTTACACTACTTATAGTCTCTCTTATTGTGTATTTCACACCAATTCAATTTCAAATCCCCAAGTCGGATTTAATTAGAATGGCAGCACAATCCAGAAAAGCAACCAGGCATCTAAAACTGCTACACTGTGCAAGTGAAGTAGATGATGTTTATTGGGCTCTCAGAACATATAAACTATTAAGCATCTCTAGCTCTTCTAAACTGACGGCAGCTTCCCTAATGAATTACATAGCACACTTTTAATAATGTAAGTCTCAAATAAATGAGGCTTCAGTGGGCCCAATCCACAGCTGGCACAGATGTAACAAAGTCATTACCACACCTGCAGGGACATGCATGCTTCTGCCAACTCTCAGACCAGCAGAACAGTTCTTAAACAAATGGATACTTACAGCAAGGATGTGCAAGTCTGCAGCCATTGCCTCCCCCCCGCCCCCAAATCCATGTACTGCCAAGGTTTCATATTGAAATCCGTCATTTGGTTCTGAACAGCCCTGCATATGCAGATGGAAAACTTAATTTGGCTTACCAAAGAAGTTATTTTATACTGTTGCATCTTGTGCTACACTGGTAGAATTTTATGCATTTCTTGTGGAGGCAGCATTTTATAATAAATAAATTTCTGTTTGCATTGCTTGGTGACCTTGCATTGCTAATAAACCTTCATTACCTGTTAGTGTATTGGCCTTGTGACTTTGCTCATCTGACCCATACTTTGTGCCTTCAGTAAACTTATTCATCTTCGTAGGAACAGTTAAGTAATAAAGTATTGCTCGGTGTGAGAAGGACTATCAGATTGCAATCCCAAACAAATGGAAATTGTTCGCTTTTTAAGTTGCTTGAAATGAAAAACATCACAGTATTGGCATATCTGCTTGCATTGTTATTTCAAGTTATATACACACAGCATCTTAATAGAAGAAATTATATGGTCCCAAGATGACATATTTCAGTTAGAAATACACATTAAAACTGTTTTCAAATAACAAATTGACAATCTTACTCCTGCCTTCCATGTTTGCACACTCCTTAAAAGCACAACCAGAAGGGGGAGTACAAAATTTGATTTATTATAATCCATGGCTTACAGAATTTGCAATAGTTTTCTTTTAATCACTCAATAGAGAGAAATATTTTTTCCAATTTCCTTTTAAACTTCTGCTAGAGGTCACAAAACTGAAGATAGGAAGCTACAGCAAATGTACAGAAGACATTTATCCATTTTAACTGCATTTTTAAAAATTAATTTGTGCTTCTAAATAGCTTCCCAATTTTTAAATGTTTCTTTTTTCTAAAAGATTGCATTCCACATTAACACACAGAAAGAGCACATGTCTGCGGTGTAAGTTTACTAACTTTAAAATCTCCAGAGTAGACAGGCTGTCAGCTACAGTAATATAAAACACCAGGGCAGCAGCTATCTTTGTGGAATTATTTCAGCTTCAGAATACTGGAAAAAGGGTAAATAAAGTTTATAAGAAATATAGTATACTGAATATCTTTCAAAAGAATTTGAACACATCTCTCAAACAGCAAGGTGAGTGGCTGTGGATTCTTGCAGTTAAACATGTTCCCATTTACTGTAGCTTAGCGATCCAAAACTCTACTGGAACTCCACTACGGCAGATGCAAACTGTATGTGATGACAGTCATCTCTGAACTTACTGCTGCCTGAACTACAGAAATCTAGAACTGAAACCAAAGCTAGCAGTGCTAGCATAGCTATCAACAACTCCTCTGAAGTGGACCTCCCATATTTTTTTAATTTTTTTTTAAAGTTCTGTATGTAAATGGGACATTCTTCCTCTGTCAAGAATGGAAAGTTCTCTTGAATAAGTTTGTTCTTTAGTGTATTGCTGTTAAGATACTGGTGAAGACACTAGTATTCTTTTTTTGACCAAAAAGTAAGAATTTTTTTCATAGTCTTCATAACATCCCTAAAGGGTGATGAAATTGAAAGCTCATTTTTCAGAAAATGAATATGTCAAGATAAAAAGCAAGGAGCATAAGGAATATGGCTAAAAATCCAGGGCTGTTGGGTTGTTCAGCTGAGAGCAAGGTTTTCAACAATGCAACACTTTTTCATTAAAACTATGCATTTTCCTTGAATTTAGAAAGAACTGTAAAAAAAAGTCTCAATTACTTAGATATGGAAAAACAGCAGTGGTGTCTCTTGGAAATTATGGTCATTTTATAGCTCACACTGGGATCTGTCTAAACATTTTCTTCTATAAATTTAGAACTCACAAAATGGAGTCTCTCTCCCACAACCTGGTACCATGAATTGCTCCCATGACAGAGAAGTATTTGGCCCCCAGAGACTTTGGGGCATCATGAGGTTTACAACCTGACCAGGGAGCCTGCTCCATACAGCAGAATATCAGCATGGAGCAAACAAAACAAGAACATAAATTTTGTTTTGACATTATGTTAAAACTGTTGGGTTTGGAAATGTATTCAGAAATGAGGTATTCCAAATTGGTTCGTATTTCTGATTAAATATTTCCAGAAGGGGACATGATTTCAGCCAGTGCTACTACTGACAGCGTGTCTTCTGCGGTGTTTTACAGGCAAGCAGCACCAACAGGATTCATCTCTCAGAAGCTGGAGCACACAAGAGTGTAGCAACCAAGTGCTACAGCCAATAAGCATACAAAATTAATTTATTATTATGTGCATTGAACACCAAAGGAACAGTCCTTTCCTCAGAGAAGCTGGACATGGTAGTAAAGAGACTGTATAAACTCAGACTTGCAGATAAAAAAACCCAAGGAATACAAGGGGAAAAAATTCCTACCAAATATTTTCACCAACACTAGCACAGGAAGCCTGTAGCAGAGACAAAAATTAAGAAGAGAGCTCACCCACCACCACTTCACAACTAACTACCACTACTACCTTGCTTCCTAGTAGCATAAAATAGCACCTTTTGTTGTCCTCTTCTAATTATTACCTTATGTATGTCAGATTGTAACATGCTCTACAGTAGTAACCTAAAAGATGTTATTTTCACATTTAAAATATGTTCTGTTTTTCAATATTTTTTATTCTTAAGCAGTCAAAATGAGCCATTTCAGCTAACTAGGGCTTCAAACATTTTATACATAATAAGTAGAAACAGTTTCTCTGAATATCACGCTGTTGTTACTTAAGAAGAGGCAAACTATGATAGGGAAAGGAAATAAAAAAAAAAAAAAAATAAATCACTCTCTCTTCTTTTTCCCAGCCCTGCTTTTCTCCTCCTTCCATATTTTAACTTGCATGAAATGGGCTCAAACAAAGCAGGGAAAGAAGACCCTCACACAATCAACAAGTTTAGAAATTACAATTTATACTCAAGCACTCTAAAATTAATAGAGTACAATTGAAATTAAAGGCAGAAATTGTCTTAAGCTAAGTGCAGTAGATTCTTAGGAATATATGTTCTTGTCTTCCTTGCAGCTGAAAATGAAAAGGCATTTATATATTTCTGATAAATTAAGATGATACATTAATATTATTGATGAAGTCATTCACTGTTGCCAATGGAATTCACTATAACCACTTAGAAATTCTACTAAGTGGACTCAGCTAAAGGCTTTTCAGATTTTTCCCAAGGATTAAGCCTGGTCAAAAATTTTTGAGCATTTGTTTTCCTATGGAAATGTACCAATTTATTTTAGAACTTTGCACATATAATTAAATGTAGTTTGGGATTTGCCTTACAAAATCAAGTAAATGTATTTAAATGAAGTAATCTTGGAAAGCAGATTTGCATCACCCATTCACGCAGCGAGACCACCATGCTTTCATCAGTGACATTAATAGGACTGCTATAGGATTCCTGCTGTAAAAGCAGAGCTCTCCAGGACATCTTGTCAGCAGAGCATCACACACACTTTACCTGCGTAACAGACAACCAAACATAGGTGCAAACAAACTGCTTGCATCTAACTCTAAATAAGGGTAAACAGAAACATTTAGTCCCCTATATTCAAACCTGCTCATACACATTAAGCAGACAAGTACTGCACTGCACACTTATAATCACACTCACATGAAGGAAAGAGCCTTCTCCAGAAGCAAAATTAAACTAAAAGAAACAACTCCTTTTGTAACACTGTGGGAATTCTCTGTTTTCTGACACCAGTCATTTACATGAAACCCTGATATGATTTAGTACCATTAATAATTTTTATCATATTTAATAGCTATCAATATTCCTCAACCAATGAGTAGCTCATTGCTTGGATAAAAATGTGCTAGCCACTGCCTAAATCAGTCAGAGTCTATCGTATAGTTGAATTAAAGAGAGCTTTGTTAAAACAACATTAATATTCTCTCCTTTGTGATTCCAAGATTGATTTAGATTGAAATACTGAATAGTTATGATTAATCAGTGAGGAAAAAATAGATTCAGGTTCCATAACGTTAGTAATAGTAATGCAGTACTTCCACGTGAACTCATAGGCACCATCCATTACTCCTGTTACTCGTATTTATACTTAGTAAAATAACACATACTGGCTTATAAAATGAGATTTCCTCCATAAGATCTGCATAGAAATACTCCAGAATGAAAGCAACAATGTGCTTGAATCACAAGGAAGGAAGGAAATTATAACAGAGGACTGGGATACCTCCTCTTATTTCCAGACCTTTTTGAAGAACAAATAATAGCAGGCTTTCCTGTATTGCAGAAGTCCAGAAAAGAACACCAGAGAAGGCAATTAGTTTAGGTAGCAATTATCTTCCCTGAATGTCTTTACAGGAGGGAACTGTGAGACAAGACTTGGAAAAAATCAGGCTTTGATAAAGGTCAGTGACATATAACGTATTTTGGCAATTACTTGTCAAATATATGGATGGTTTAAAATACACTGAAGCAACTCAGCAAATGTGGTGACAGGACTGTTTTAAGCAATGTGCTCACTTATACTTCAGAGATAACTCTGAATTTAACACTGGCAATACTGACATAAAATTGGGTGTGGGAGAACAAGGAAAAAAGCAATATGACTTTCCCCTGAGTTTAAGGGGTTACCGTCACAGATGTGGTCTGTAATCTATATGCTATTGGAGCTGTTGTGCAGTCAGCCACTCCAGGCTGCATTCTTCATTCTTCTCTAGTCTTCATACAGATACGATGCAGGTGCATCAGTGACCTACTTGTGCATGAAGAGGACTTACTCCTTGCGTGCACCATGGCAGCTGGAAAGCTTTCAGAAGGAGTTCTGCAGCACACTGAACAGCCCACTATCAAGCATCCTTATATCGTTCGGCATTGAATTACAATTTTCTTCCCTGGAGATTCTCCTTCTAGGTCGCCATGTAAAGATATGTGCTGTTTGGGGTAAGATTTGAAATGTTTGTCCCACCTGCTGTTCAAAAGCTACACAGGCTATGTTCCCCCACCAGTTCTGCCATTGCATGTTTTATCTGTGCCAGTGGTGGAGGCTGATTGAACATCAGGAGGGAGAGAGAACATTTGATAAAACTGCAGGCAGAAAAGGTTTGCCCATTATTTTTCTTCTTGTGACTTTTAGGATGCACAGATTCCTTTTGGCAGTTCCTCTTGTTTTGTGCCCATAAAATAAGTTTAATGGCTGAATTTTCTTTAAGATAATCAGAAGCTGTATAATTTATGCATCTGAATAGCATTGTAGCCAGATGTAATTTTGCTTGAAGTTTCAGCATTACAGTTAGTAATGACTCTGCTGGCTGTGTTTTGTAGAATTTGCAATTTATTTAACAGTTGACTGAGCACTGACCCCATATAATATCACCATAATCAAAATGTGGTAAAAATTAAAAATGAAAAAGAAATCTGTGTCTTCTGGGAAACACACAGACTTCAAGTGGACAGGGTATAGATGCAGTCTCTGAAAATGACAGGTAACTAACACGGTCTTTAAAGTTTATAGCACAGACAAACTAGCCAATCAAAGATTTAGCTGAATTAAGGTTTGAAACACTCTCTCAGTAGTAGCTATGGCTCAAGGCATTTGTTTTGTCAGTCTGCTCCCATTCAACTCAACTCCTTTCTCTGATTTGCAAGAGTTGATTATTCTTTGGTCAGGCAAGGGAAATATCAGAGGGTATCCTGTGCTTCCATAGCAGGGGGACCTTAAGGGGAGAAAAGTTAAATTTCTATTACTGTCTATTTCTGCCATGTCTTCACAAGAGTAATAGAGCAATGCCAGATTGCAAACTATGTCTTTCTGAAGCACACTGTGGTATACATGCAAAGATATGCCCTTGTTTTTCCAGAGCATCTCCTCCCCATTCTGCCAGACTGCCCCAGCCTTCCCTGGGCTCTCACCCACGCTGTAAAATCCTTCATTGCTCCCCCTCAACTGTTGTTCGGGTCCTGCTCACCTCTTCTAGCAGGTCTTACACTAGACCTGCAAGTCTCTCTTTGGGTCCTTACTTTACTTTGGCCCTGTTTGTTACAAGGTTTGCAGTTAATCCACCTTTTCAGCCCACCCACTGGGTGACATTTAATAAATTGTATTCTTCATTAACATTTTCTTCTCAAGCATTATAGATGATTAATAGTGATAGAGAAATATAGTGTCATCAGCATAAAACAATGATTTATAGTGATAAAGAAAACAGCATCATCAGCATAAAAAAAATTAAGTTATTTGAAGAACTGAGTTAACACAGGAAGGAGCAGATCCAGAATTTGCTGCAAGTTCAGTTTACCTCTCCTGCATTGATGATGTCCTTGTTTTGTCCTGTTGAAATAACAATGTGACTGGGACTTACAGGTTTTTGTCCCCCCAAGAGGTACAATAAAACCTATTTGAGACACTGCATTGCAACAACAGTGTTACAAAACATGGGGAAGATGCTTTTCTCTCAAACTCCTCTATGCTGTTAGTGGATCCTAACTGTACTCTTAAGCCAATTTAGATCAGAGGCCGTTAGTACGTATGACTTGAGTAGTCTACACTACAATTTATGTGCCATGTGGGATACAAGAAGCCATGAAATATTTCCTTTGAAAGCACTCAAAGGGCTGAAATGATTTCTCAGCTGGTTGCCATTTACACTAGTAATCAAACTGGAGTAAGAGTGTTTCTTACAAAGTTAAAAAAATGGCAACACAACTGAAGACAGTGTTCTGAGACAGCAACTCAGCATTTAAAAAATGTAAAAATCTGTGAGAAAGTTTTGCATCATGGCACATAGTCACAGTACACTTGATCCAGTGTGGAACATGCATTCAAGACTACAAAGCTTTCAGTTCTATGCAACTTTCCAAAGCTGCTCAGATAAGTGAAATTTTTTTCCAAAGGAAAAAAATACTACTGACAATAAAAAAGAAAAAGACAAAATAACATAAAAAAACCTTATTAATTTCATAGTCCAGTAGAAATGGGATTCTGACACTCAGCATTCTCTGAAACAGTGATGGGCTACACAGCATGATAGCTGGTGGTTTACATCTAGGCCACAAAGGAAACCTAACACCACCAGTTTAATAGAAAAAAAAAATCTCCATAAGTCTTTGTATTCTTTTCTATGCAAAAGTCACTCATTCATAATAAAACAAAACAAAACAAAAACCCAACACCTTTCATAAAGGCTTGTTATTTGGATGCAGATCTTGGTATGAAGGCCCCTTCTTTCTCAGTAGAATCATAAAGTTATTCAGTGATTTATAGAAGATTTCAGTCATTCAAATTATTCTTCTGGGTTTGCAGAGGAAGAATTTCTAGGGGGTTTAAACAGTTTTCACCCAACAGGTCACTTTAAGCAATCAAAATAAGGGATAAAAGCAATGCTAATGTAATGTCATGTATCCATCATGAAGTGACGATGGCAATAGCTGGGTAAAGATTATCTGGAGGTTTAGCAGGTCAGTAGCAGAGAGCTGCCCTTTACCAGAGAGCAGTGTGTGGGCAGAATTTCTATCCTTCAACACCCACAGTGGTAGCACAGGGCATTCAGGGTTATTTCAAACCCTCTAGCACTTTTTCTGTAGCTTGCTAAACAGCAAAATGAAACATTTCTTTTCTGACCGTGAGTAACACAAAGTATTTCCTAAGCACCACCAGTTAAAGTTTTGGACTCGCATGCTCAGGAAGGTCAGGTCCAGCCCAGATATGAAAGTTCAAACCAGACCTAAATTTTAACAGGCTCATTAGAAGTTTCCTCAAGCTTATCCTATTCATCTTTGATGCTGTCGACACTCTTGGATTTCTTTTTTTTCAGAAAATTACTTCTCCTTTCTCCTCTATATCTACTCAGGCATGAATGCCCAAAGCAGAAGTGCTCAGCTCTGTAAGGCAGTGGAGGGAACACGGACAATTCCTGTCAGCTCTCATTCACAGATCAGAAGCAGGCTCTTCTACCTCCCATGTGTGGTCTCAGAGCTACTCCTAAGGAGCCAGAGAGCAATTCTTGTCCCAGCCTTTAAACATTCCATGCCAGATATACCTACATTCAGAGACTACTTTTGCCTCTGTTAAAGGGGCCACCTTCAAAAATTTCCATAGAAGAACTGTAATAATGCTTACAGAGCTTGCTACCTTTCCTACCATTTTTACTGGAGAAAATTCACCTCAAAGTGGAGAGTTAACCAGGCAGATTTTGAGCAGCTGTAACTTGACATTTAGTGGCAGTGCACAGAAATCACTGGGACTGAAACAGCATAAACCAGCCAAGAATCTGGCCCATATGCCTCATGAAATACAGCTGCATAGTTATTTCCCGTAAGTCTGTGCGTTTTGAAACTTTTGAATATCATATTCAATGTATCCCATGGCCTGGTGTTCTGCATGCTGGAGAACTACAGCTAGTGGTATATGATAGCATCCTCCAATTCAATACAGAGCTTGTCCTCAGCTCAATTCTACAGCTTCTTTGTACAAGCAATTTGTACTTGGAGCTTCACTTTCAGGAAAAATAAAGACACATCTTTTATTCCTCAGCTGTGATAAACTAAATTAATGTCTATACCACTCCTTAGACAGTATCACCATAACACTCTAATAGTTTGCGGGGAGGAGGGAGGGGGATGGAAAGGTATTCTATTCCTATTTTCATTCTGTATTCATATTCATTGCAGTTATGGGATCAGGTATGCCAGTAGTCAAAGTAGAGTACTTACCTACTTGATAGCATTGTTCCTAATTATTTGCTGTTCCTTCCCATTAATTTTCAAACTTGACTATCTTGATTTCAACACTACTAAAAGAGTCATTTTGAGAAATAATGGAAAAGAATAGTTCCAGTGCCAATTCATGCTGTCTTCTTCCATAAATCTCTCTCTGACTTTAAACACTTCCATTTACAGCTACAATATTTTTGACCTTTATGCGGTTTCTAAGCCTCTTTCAACCATCACCAGCAGACTGACTACTGTGAGATTTTCCTCTTGCATATTATGAGCATCTAGATACAACAGCCACTTCAAGGGGAAAAATAAATCTGAAACAAGTTCTCCCCTCTTACAAAATGAAAATATCATGATTATTTCTTCAGCATTAACACTGCACATTTAAAGCTACAGCCTAATGTTGCAATACATTGCATTTATGCAAAAGCATGCAAAATGGAGGCCAAAGAAAGAGGGATCCTTCCTTCGCCTCTGCTCAGGTACTAGCTCACAGGCAAGAGCCTCTCCTAAAAGGAAGAGGAGGTGTCCACTGAAAGCAGAGACCACCACGCTAGCAAGGAACACACACATCAATTCCCTACATGCAGATGCACTTCTCCATAATGTTAGCAAACATTTTTTAAACATACAAATGTTTTCTAGAGGTTTTATGTATGTGGTTTTGCATTTCACACACACACACACACAGAGCACCTGATTTGCTCAATCGACACAAATTTCAAAACTGTCCATTCAAGTGAAGCAGAAGCCAGGGTCTTTCTACCAAGATGAAGAACTCCTCCCTGAATGGACTAGGTGAGTTTAAGACATCCATCAATTACATGAGGGGAGGGGTGGTAAGAAGTGCCAACTATTTTCTATACATTTGTATTTAAATACTTGAAACAACTTGCTTTGGCCACATTCATAGCGTTTTAAAGTAGAATATTAATGAGAACAGAGGATTCTAAATGAATAATGGAAAATGTGCACACAGAAAATCATTAATTCACTCCAAGAGTACATGATTGAACAGCATATACAGACTCACGGAAAACAACAAATCAGGTTGCTTCTGCATACAACAAGATGAACTAAGTTTACAGACAATGAACTGATTTGTAGGAATCACTTTGTGAATTGCTTTGAACAACAAATTAAGTTCTGTTCTCTGCCCCAGTGTTGCGTGGACTGTCTGGGGTGAACTGATGTTTTTAACTATTTTTTCTAAGTTGAGTTAAAAAACACTGCCCTGAAAATATGCCTTCACAGGTGAAGTGGAAAGGAAAAAGTCTAGAGGCTGAATCTACTTATTTCTTATTCAGCTGGGAAAGGCAGAATTGTTTTACTCTATCACACTTGCTGGCTGTTTTCTTTTTCAACTCTGAAAGCAGTTTCTGTAATAGCAATTCAGTTCTTGTTCCTCAGACTATGTAGAGATTTGTTTAGGCTGGAATAAATGCTCAAAACATGCTCCCAACTATTCCAGTTCTATTGAGTCTCTGAAAAGGCATCTTTTCAGAATTTAGGTCTTTTTATTTTGGTCTCAGATGAAAGCACACAAAGCTAAACAAGGAGAAAGGGAGGAAAGTGTTCTGAACTTACACAGAGATAAAGAATGGCTCATTTAGAGTTTGGCTGGAGTTCTGGATGAATGGCCCTCTTAACTTTTACCTTATTCCAACAATTCTTCCAACAATATTTTTCAACTCTGTGTGACCAAAATTCCGACCTCTGCCAAGTAAGAGTGTATTATGGTGATGTGCAGACACTATATTTAAAGGAAAAAGAGGTATACGCAAAAATTATTTTTGTACTGGAAGTCAACAGCAACAGACTAACAGCACAGTCAATGGTCAAGTATTAGCTATGTAAGAGATGGGAACAGTCTCACATCAAATAGAAAGGTTTTCACCCTAAATTTGGTGTAAAACAAGCAATAAAGACATGATTCAACTTTTTAAACTAAGAAATATGTTAATAGCCACTCTTCTAAAATACAAACAAGACTGTTTTTCTTTCATGGGGCACTTATCAAAGATACGCAGTAGATGATCTGGCTATCCCCATTGCTAACCTGTATATGAATGCAGTGCAAATATCATGCGAGTCAGCAGCGAGCTGGCAAGTACAGTAGTATATCATGATCATAAGTGATTACTCCAGTATCAATCATTCTTCAAAGACGAAGAAAAAATACCTTGTTCTCATTAATAAACATGAGCTTGTTTTCAAATGAAATCCCCCCTTATTTCCTCAGAATGGCTTTATATGAAATTTGGATTCCTGTTTAGGTTAATAGGTATGTCCCATTTTGCAAAACAGAGAAGTCTTTGCATTGTGATTACTTACATTTAAAACAGCTGAACAGCAAAAGAGGATAGGCTTCCAGGAATATTCACTCATTGTTAACGTTCATTCATGCTTAATAAAAGTTCAGTTCATTCTTGTACATTTTTCAGGTTCTCTTTTTAAAAAATATCAGAATGGTCGTTTTTCTGGATTTTAAATTATCTACTGCTGTGCAAGAGGCTAATAAAATCCCTACTCTTCATTTACATACCTCTACAATAGAGCTCAAGAGGAGGAGAGGCCTGTCTCCCCAGGATACCTGTTCAAGCACTTGTGATAGGAATGGAATAAAATATTCTACTATAGCACAGGTTGGGATTAAAAAAATCTCTTTTAATAACCTCCTCCGCTTGAAGCAATTAAAGCAAGCCAAGTATAGGTTCCACTGCATCGTTTTCAAGAAGTAGCAAGTCAAACAAATTTGAATAGTCCTGTATGACACTACAAATCTGAAAATGCAGGAATTCATGTTATGCACCCCATGCATGTCCAAAAATCACAGGAGAGAGTCAAGAACATGGAAGATCTCACAAGATATTTCTGAGCAAGTCAGTCCACATCTGCCTCCATGCCACGCAGCTAGGCTGTGTGCAATCACTACACACAGTTTCCTATTTGGTTATGCTGAGACAGTGTGCTTACATTTGCGTCGGGTTATGTTTATGCCATGACATAAAACAGGGCCAGGGAATGTGTCTGAGCATGGGCCTGTGATAGTGCACCCCACTTAACTGTTGGGTTTCTCGTTTTGGACAGCCCAAGCCTGCTTTCTCCAGGCGAAGCAGCAGGGGCCTCTTCTTGCTCACACCTGGCCCTCTTCTTGCTCACAGAAGGCACAGCCTTGCTGTTGTAAAAACTGACATTTTCAAAAGGCCTATGAGACCACACACATTCTCCTTTTTCCTTCCATTCCTGTCCCTTTTTTCAGCTGGGAGCATCAAATGATACAACCACAAGGCTATGTTCACCTCTGCAGTCCAAAACCAACCTGTCATAAGTCAAGTATCCTCAAGTGTTTTGTCTGGGCTCAGGTAACTGCTGTATGTGCAAAGATGCCAGCAAAGCATCCCACCTGGAAAGCAGTATAAGCTCACTCCATAGTAATCTGATGTGGATGTTTTAGTTTGGGACACTTTAAGCTCAGGGGTTTATAAACTCTCCAGTCAATTTTGTCATATGCCCTTCTCTGCTCAATCCCACTCTCACAGCATGCTTTTTATTTTTATATATGATGTCACATAGGGTTTGGATTAGCAGTGGTATTTGCTTTGTATGGAACACTCCATATCTTCAACTAATGCAGATAATCAAGGATTGTCTCAGCTTCATTTGTAAGAGAACTCAGTATGAAGCAGTCATTCAACAAACAGAAGAAAAAACCCAGTCTAGCTCTAACAGTTTACACATTTCTAATAGTTGGTAAATTCAAATGTAATTTGAATTCCCCGGCTGGCATTCCAGGAGCTAAATTTTAAAAGAATATACATCTAGAAAGAGGTATTTATTAACTGCTGATTGTGAATCCTTCCAAGTTGTCAAAGACTGGCCAGAGAGAACTGCAGGGAGGCAACATAGCATTTGTTTCAAGTGAACGATATTGTAGGCAAAGTACAAGTCACCGAATGGGCACCAAGGAGAAGGATGCTTGCAGGAAAAATGACAGGAAATCCCAACAGTATAAGGTATTTGATTGATTTGGAAAACTAGATCATCAATAACTCAGGTGGTTTGAAGGATTTAAATATTAAGAGAGGAAGAAATGAAATGCAACAGAAAGCAAGAGCAATGAAAGACACTGCAAAGGAGCAAGGAAAAGCAGATGCAGTAGTTCAAAATCACACAAAAAGAGAAACAGGGGAAGAAGGATTTCAGTAGAGAATAGAAAAATCTCTATGTTTATTTTCATTTGAAGCTAATGGAAGAAAGAAGTCCTAAAGGCATTAGAATAGTTTAATTTTCATAGCTGGTCTGGTTCACATTTTCTTTTGAACACCAGATTAAATAACACAACTCAGCTAACAGCAACTTTGCTATAAATGCTACAGGGCTAAAGACCAGATAAGCAGCAGCATTTAAAGGCTTTTTCCCTATGCAAATCAGTGCTAGTAAATACTATCAACATATGCATATTTTGAGCAAGATGAAAAAAAAAATTGTTGACTGCTCAAGTCTGTTTTTCAACTTCATAATCCTGATGCCAACACCTGACATACATCAGCCTGAGGTTTACATATGAGATGATAATTCCAAAGTTGCCTTAAAAGAGAGAAACAGAAAACTGTAAATATAATTAACTAAGCACGTGTCATTTCCTGTTACTTATAATAATGTAGTGTTCGGATTTCTCAGAGTCAGGATCCTTTAACGTGAAACATGAACAGATTGATGTGAGTGTTATGATACTAGAACTCCCATTCTCAAAAGCAACAAGTAAACAAAAATACCAGCTCCTATGCTAAGAGTAGACTACAGGCCTCAAAGTTATGAAATAAAACTGGAAACTATAACTTTAGAAATTATTCCAAAGTTCAAGGATCATCAAATCTTCACAAGGAAGCATCAAATAGTCAAAATTTAGATGTGTATTTCAACCTTTAAATGTTTATGGTTTTTTTTTTGTATTTCTTAAAGCTTCATTATTTTAACTTAGGAAGTTGGTATTAATATAAAAGTGCACAGAGTGAGCAATATTTTCTGATATTAAAAAAACCCCAACCAACAGAAGAGGTAAAATCTAAAGGAATAAGGGGAGGGGGGGGAACAGAGAAGAGAAGGCCTGGGAGAAGCAGCAATTTTGGGAACGTCAAGCAAAATGTTGCAGCAGCACTGAAGTTGCACCTTTGGGTGCACCTATGCTGTACATCTGCGGACTGGGTCCAGAACCAGAACCATTATACCCAGTACCACACATGCCTGATATAGGCCTGAACACTAGTGAAGCCCTGAAGAAGTTGGTGGATATTCCCTTGGGAAAACAGGTCCATAAAGAGCAAGTTCCAGGGAAAAGGACCTAAATTTTATTACCATTTTTGAGTCCAGACAAGATTTATACTCTAATGTAACTGCTGTAATGTCTAATATATCTGACTTAAAGGACAGAATTGTAATAAAATTAGAAGCGTACAAAATTGCAGAAAGGACAGTTTAAACTGAAGCTCTCAACATTAACATCCAGGTTTTGAGCATTCAAAAGTGAGCTATGAAACACCAGAAAAAAATGCATTTAACTTGAGGCCTTTGGTAAATGTCAACCAGGGGAAATGTGACTTAGATTATTAGAGAGAGTCAAAGAATATAATCCACAGTAGATCACTTCAGCCCTGGCTAATTACTAAAGGCACCAGTTCATTACACTGCTGTAACTGTATCTAATTCAGTTTGCTCTGCAGTTCATCTATTATGTCTTTTTTATGTGTTACTCTACTGGCTCTTGCAGTGTACAATCTGCTCTGAAGGTGCTTCTCAACCCCTGCAGTTTCCACTAAGCAAGTCCAGAAACTTCAATTGAGATTTGCTCAATTTTAAGCTGACTACTAATCAGCAAAAACAAGAAGGAGAAAAGGAGGTGGGGATGGAGAGCAGGGATAAACTCGTGTTTAAAAGTCAGGGCCATGGTTGAGACATTTTCTCCAATAAGAGCTAAGAAACTGGAGATGGTTAATATGAAGCCATTGTCAAATGCAAATTTGAAATTCAAAAGAACAAAGCCATTTAACCTATGATCAGACCATTTAAAAGATACATTTCATTATAAGGAGCTATTGAAATTTATTCCCATGGGATTCTTTTGGTGTTGAAATTTTACACAGATTCAAGACTTAAGTATATTCATATATTCAGAGGAAAAAAAATCTCATCCAGGGTTAACAACTACAAGTATCCAAAAATTTGTAAGTTACAGATGATTGGAGAAGTATCCTAAAAGGGTTTTTTTTATGCTTGTCTTGTTCTCCGACCTGGACACCTTTTATTGACCAGTGCTGGTTAGCTGAACCTTTGGTATGGCTTAACATTATTGCTCAGGCAATCCATATCCCCCTGATTCACTTGGTAAACATTCTGAACACAACATCAAGAACTATTTGCACAATTTGTACCTTTTCAGAGTAAGCATAAGGTAGCTATAGCTACATACATCTCACAAACCTATACAGCAATTAAAAGTACTTCAAGTGTTTCATAAGTAGCAACAAAACACTTATTAACAGGAACAAATATTTTAAGTTGTGTGGTATGAAGGGTGAGTTCACGAAAATCCATACTACATACCAAAGCATACTTACTATCCATATCTGACTTTCTAGTAGTTAATAACGAAAAAAAAAATTTAAGTGATCATAACAAATTTCTTTTACACAGTGCATGCCATTCTTGTCACTTTTATGTCTTGGAAATACATCAACATAACAGATATTAAAACTGACATAGTCCCGTATTTTAAATAGTTGTCACCTGCTCATATTTTTTGTTTAATAGGGTTCTCAAAAGTAATTCAGAGCTAATTGATATTAGTTTTAATTGAGTTTTGTGTAGGTATTAGAAGGAAAACTGAAAAACCAGCTTGTAGTAATTTCCTGTACAATGAATTAAAAAATGCAGTATCTTTGAAGATACAAGAAATGTGCTCTTCTATAAATTAAAAATGACTGAAAGGCAAGAGAAACTGTCAGGCTACTCAGTATTCAGACAAATATAATCTGTGAGTGAAGTAGGTCCCATTTTCTTCCATTTGTATAGTGGGCAGACAGTCCAGGTATCTCTAGGTCAGATGAATGAGACAATCAAGTGGTTTAACACCTCCCTTGCAATAAAAAGAAAAGCCCAGGCTGTACTGGAGTCACGCTGAGCATGCTTAAAGAGAAACGCCTCTGATGACACCTTTAGAAACTTGCCTAAAATGCAAGTTACCTGCAGCTGTATTTTCACATTTTGGGCCCATGGCTACTTTATTTTAACTTTCAGCAGTGAACTACTGAAAAGTATTTCCTAAATTAACCAATAGGACTGTACCCTAAAAGTTTCTGTAGGGCCCAATAACACAGCAACTTCTAAAAACTTCAGTGCAGGAAAACATGTACAGAAGCAAGTGCACACAACCCAAGAGAAACAGCATGCTAATTTGAGACAGAGCTGGACCTCTGCCCTGGCTACCCTTTGAAGTATAGCTTTGTACAGAACAAAGTTACGTAGATAAGACAACTTGTTATCCAACGACACTCTCATCACATCAGCTGCAAACATGTCCACAATTCTTAATACGTTTTTTTTAATGCTGTGAATTGAGGGCAGCAGTGAAAGCCCCTAATCTGGATGAACCCTGGACAGAAACTTCCTTCCAAACTCAGCTCTGTTTTCTTGTTTTGACTTCAAAATCTACTTACATGATCTGGCCTAAGAGGTCATGATCGCTCCCTGATTCTGCACTCAGAAGATTTGCACATTGTCTATTGCCTGTTGATACGCCTAGATAGCATTTTCAGGAATGTGATGGCAAACTCATGAGATACGTCTGAGCGAGCTTTAACTTGTATAACAAGGGCTTCAACAGATTCCCCAAGCTGATTGCAAGCCATACGTATTTAGGCAGCTGATGAGCCTGCTGTTGGATTTTCCCTACCTTTTAACCTGTATCAACTAAAGGAGGGCAAACTGAAGTATGCCTACTCACTCTTCAATTGCTCCTTTACCCAACACAGCAGATACATCACTGCCCTTATACAGCAGCAAATACATCAAGTCTTCTTGTGCCTCAGAGCCTCTTAATCCAAAGAAGAGATAAAAAAACCCTGAAAAACCAACTGCATCACACAGAGCAATACAGCAGGGTATTGGGTATTATCACCTCTTCACTCACTAGAGCTCACTTTCATGTCTGTGATCTCTTCCTCCTTTTAAGCACCAAACCTTCACACCAGAGAAGATAAGGAACCAAGGAACATAATGAAAAGCATTTTATAGCCTTATTCTAGACCTGTCTCCACTGCTAGGAAGCCAAATGCGAGCATTCCTACCTGTGGCTGGAAACCAAACCCCACCACTGCCTGGCAGTGACCTCCATTCCTGCTTCAGCAAAACCATGCCCCACAGCTGCACCCACTTGGGTGCCATCAGCATCCCGAGGTTAGGCCTCTAACAGGCCTCTTTCATGTCCCAAATTCAGCTTAAAAGTCCTGAGTATTCACAAATTCCTGCATGAAGATGACAACCCTGGAAGTGACCTCCCCAGCTGTAGCCTGGAAGAAAGCTGTATCGTTCAGGTTGTAACACTCCACACTTAATTTCAAAATACAAAGAACAAATTAACTTATCTTCATTAATACTCTCTTACTACATTATACAAGAATAATAAAGACTTAATCACATGTTGATGTTTGTTTTGCCATTCACCTTCCTAAGTTTTTCCATGTATGAAGCAAACCTGCTAAGTAGCTCATGGAGTTATTGATTGCTATGTATTAAATCAAGCAGGATCATTTGTCCTCTAGGTTCTCCCTTCAACACAGTCGGTGAAGCTCTGTTTTCTATGGAAAAAACAGTTCAGATGATGAAATAAAGACTTTTTCTTAAGGCAAGATATAGAAAACACTCTGACGCCTGAGGGCTGTGTTGCCATAATAAAAAAATGCTCAAACTCAGGTGTTTTCATCAGATAGCTCTTTTGCCTATGGTTTCTGTTCTGATACCACACATTACAGAAAGTAATCAGTTTATTGGAGTAATTTCTGCTAAAATATTAAAAAGCTTATCTTTCACTACATAACAAAAAAAAAATCCATTTCATGGCATTTGGAGAAAAGAAACTACCTTGCAAATGCATTGAAATGCAAACAACAAAAAAGAACTGTTGAAGTTAGCTCCTGTGTATTGGCAAGGGAAGTAAAAAACTTAATAAAGAGATATTAAAGCCATTTGTAGGGAGTGTTTCACAGTGCAACATCATCATCAATGCTTGGTGACCAAGGATTCATTAATGTGATGGTGAAACATTTGGCAGTATGAGGTTTGAAGTCCTTTTGATCTTTGAGCAAAATGTATACTACATACAGTTCATAAGACTACCAACAGGTCTAATTATATTTATACGTTCTTTTCATTTGAACCCTTATGGTGAACAGAAATGACTTACTATCTTTCAACATTTTTTTTTCTGTTTCTAATGACATGTGCCAAAATGTTTATATTGTCCTTTTTCTATAGCACATGCCACAGTTGCAGTCTGCTCCCATTGGTCTTCCCCCAAACTGAATGTTTGTGCCCCTATCATTATTGTGATGACAAAAACTGATATACAGATTAACTTCCTGAATTAATAGTCTTGAAAAATTCTATTTTAGGGAGAATATATATCTTTCAAACCAAATAAGAACAGTGGCTTTGGCTTCATGTTTCTGCCTATTTTAATGTCCTATTTTATGTAGTTATTTTTACTTTTGAAACAAATATAATATTTCCTTCCAAAATGGAAAACTCTAATACTTGCTTTCTACAGCATTCCACTCCTCCTTCAAAACTATCCCAATCCTGCAAGAACTAGTTTTAGTGAGAAGACAGCTGTATTTCGGGCTGAATAAGTTAGTTAGTGTTATTATTTTTTGCCCAGTTATAATTGTAGTTGCTAGTGGATTTCTGCTTCATACAGATTTGCATGTGATAAGTTGCTAAACAAGCGAATGGCATATGAGCTGGTGCATGTCCTTCAAACGGCCAAATAGTGGGCATCTTCTAAAATGCCAAGAAATACTGCCTTTCCCATTTTGAAAACTATCAACATTTTACAAATCCTTACTTAAATAAGATGGATATTTTCCTATGCATTTTTCTCATGTCCTTTAACTGCAACACAGCTGCAGCTTTGCTTCTACATTACAGTGGAATAAGGAAAACTCAGTTGGAAAGCATTAAGCTTCTGAAAATGACTGCAATTACAGGTCAGAATTAGAAACCTACTGAATACAGGTTGCCCTGGAGCCTGCTGTACCTGGATTTGGCAGAGTTTTTGACTGATGTCACCTCCCAGCAACAATGTTTACTGCTCCAAGGTAAAAGGTAAAGAAAGTATGTTGTCCTTCCATATACCATTTTAGCAGATGGCAAAAAGCCTTTTGACATATAGCCCCTTACAAAGAAATTGAATAAATGTGTAATCTGCTAGAGATATGTTACCACACACTACTACTTGCAAAGGATAATTTTGTTTCTTTTCTTTTCTGATTCATGTGCTTGAATGAATGATCTCTCACTGCAGAGAATGTTTATCAGATCTGTAAAACTGGGAAAGCCAGTGGCATTTACTTGGCAGCATAGCCCTTGTCCATGAGCCCAAAAGCAACTACGAGGCTTGTGACTAAAAATATACAAATGTCTCCCAGCGACCTCTCCTCCTCCCTCACCATGCCTAAAAATTTTGCCACTGCAGCCAGTGACAGGTAAGCAACTGCTCAAATGAAAGCAGCTAGCAGAGCAGGTGCAAGGCAAGAATGCAAATAGGATTGCTGTACACTGAATTAAATAAATTGGAAGAAAAGAATGAAGGAGAAGGGACAGCAAAGCAGGCCAACGTCCAGATGCTCAGTAGTGCAAGGCAGTTCAGAGGGTCTCAGCCTTTGATGCTAACTGAAGGTACTGCATGGCATCACATAGCATTTTCTTGCTCTCATATACAAGCATAAGTGGGCTGACGATACCATAAGGACTAAATCCAAGAAAGGAACCATAAAGCAGCTCTGCAGTGACATTTCCCCCCAACAAGCTTTTCTCTAAGGAGTACCTTTTTTTCCCCCTTCAGGTATCAGAAAGACAGATAACAGAGAGAGAAACAAGGGAGGTCGGAAAAGAGAGGATTTTGAAATCAAATTCACACCAAAGAAACAGCACAGTCACAAATAATTCAACATCTCATACTGTGACTCTCTCCTCATTAACTTTTACATAGCAAGCTTGAAGCTAGTCAAGCTGGTGAGCTGGGAAAAACTTTTAAATTCAAAATGAATAAAGCTTGTTCAACACACGCCTTGCCCGATATCACCTGATCTCTAGACATTCCTATTGTTAGCTGCAAAATAATACCAGCCATCTCCTTCCTCTTCAAGAGAGTTTTCTAATTACAGATACATGCCAGGAGACAATATTTGAATTTAGTTTAATTTATAAATTACCTTGAAGCAGGTTTTTCCCTGGTGAATTTAAAACATTATCTAAAATTTCGTGTTTTATCCACAACTGTCAAGTGAGCAATTTCCCTACCTTGAAATATATGTAATGCGAAGTGCTAACCCTGAAGAGAAGGGAAAAAATTAATCAAAATCTCTATCCTCAAGAAGAAAGAAATCTGGTGATACTTCTTTCCATCCCACAAAATTATGATAAATTATTGATCCAAACTGTATCCAGCACTGGGCATATGGGGTGCTAACACTGATTTAACCATTCTGGAATCTGGATAACACTCTGCATGGCATTGTGCAATGTACAGAGAAAAACAGCTTCTCTCTGAAAAAGCTTAGTCTCCTCACAGACAATACCAGCCAAGGGTGAGCAAAGAGGAACTTTATTATCTCGGATTTGCAGAGGCACCCGGAGCACAGAGCGTGTGAGCTGACTGCACTCTTGAAGCCTTTGCCAAAAGATGAACCTGTGTGTCTCAATCCCAGTTTAACACTTTACCCACAGATCAAGACTCTCTCATCCTGTTGACTCTTGCCTGCAAATCCAGGCTGTCTGGGGCCATGTGTAGGATCTTTATTTTTCCTCCTCCTCTCCACATCCTTTAAACAGTTTCTAGTTTTTCCTTTTTTTGCTAGTATTTTTAAATCAAATGTTTGAAACTTTTTCAGGACAATGGACAAAGAGACAGGCCCCTGCACCCTTTGATACTCCTTTATTGCCATTACAAGGGCA
This sequence comes from Elanus axillaris, assembly GCA_026212715.1. Classification (NCBI taxonomy): domain Eukaryota; kingdom Metazoa; phylum Chordata; class Aves; order Accipitriformes; family Accipitridae; genus Elanus; species Elanus axillaris. The sequence goes on along the minus strand of JANZLQ010000064.1, from coordinate 5,735,747 downwards.
GGTTGATATCAGCATGGCAGGTACCAGTAGGTGCTTTACCAGGTTTCCCCAGGCTGTTCTGACTGCAGTCTCTATAACAGCTACTTGGAGAATGCACGGTTGAGTCCTCACCCTCTGCTGTTACTTTTGTTAATCCTACTGACAATAATTTATGCCAGTAGAGACAGACCAGTGAAAAATCCCCAAAGCAATCAACAAGAAAGTTACAGTAGACCTGCTTTAAGACTCCTATTTTAGCTCTATGTGCAGTGGTGTTACATCAACATACGGGCTGACACAAATGATTTAGTGGCTGACCATGAATGGGACAAGCTGTCTTATCACCGTAGAAGACATGAGAGTTTGGGGTTTAATGAAACCTTGAGAAGTAAATTAATATTTCCTATGGGGGCATCATGAAACATTTACTCCTAATGTAAATTAACTTTTCTGTAAAAATGTAAAATTCCTTATGAAGAAAAAAAATTAAATATGGTATGCAAAATATTTTTACTTTAAAGTAATGCTACAAACAATCATAACCCCTGTGATCACCTGCAAATTTTGCAGTCTCAAAATCTTTAAAAATCCACTAGATCTATAGGAGCAAATTTATCACCCGTCTTTTATTATAATAGAAAGGAAGGCACAGTGCTGACAAAGTCTGACACAGTAAATCAATGGCAGAACTGACTAAATATCGAAATCCCCCGATTCCTATTGAAAACATTACTCCTCATTACCAACATTATCAACTGCCTTATATGTGTACTTTTATTACCAAGTCTTAGTCATAAAGTAACTCTATTTCAAATCCATAAACCTAGAATGGATAACCTTTCCATTATTTTAACTCTGTGGGATACTTTCTATTTCCTGGAAGTAGATGGCAAATCCTTGTCTTTGGCATAAGAATTCCTTGTGCACACCCTGTATTTTTGCCTTCTTATTGGTCTGAATATACCCTTTTATGCTCACACCTTTGCTGAAAGCAGAAGCATGTCAGGCTGCAGATCGCAGATTCTCTGCAGGCTGTAGGATCTGGCACAGCACCAAGGATGCAAACAACAGGATTTTTCCAAGATTTTTCACAGCTCTTGAAACAATGGTAAAGTAATAAGGAGCAGTACTTAACAGTGCTTACCAACATACTATTTCACACCCTCCAAAGCTCTGGGCACCACCCGTTTCACAGTGTATCTAATAATCCCTGTTTTCTTTACATGAAACATGCACTAGCATTTTCCACTCCCTGCCACAGCATATTTTAGGTTAGGTACCTGTTGCACAAAGCCTTTCAACTTTCTGAGACAAGGGAATCGGGTTTCCTCAGTTTCTAAACCAAAAAGAGGGACAAAGCTGAGTTAGCAATAGCTTAAATCCTGCTGGATCTTCCTCCCAAACTTGCATTTTGTGGGAGATTTTGTGGTAAGGGGGCAATTCTTTTTAATCCCACACCTGCTTCAGTTTAGCTCTGCTAATTACAATATGCACGAAGAAAGGAATAATAAGCAGTCATTTTGCTGGGGTAAAGACCTAATTCTGGACACTCATTCAATCTATCACAAATTCACTGGGTTTTGGGTTTTTTTTTTTTTCAAAAACCAAACACTCAAAGATGGGGATATAGGATTTGATGGAGTGGAACTGTTCAAAAATGCAATACTTGGTGTTTCTTTTGTAATATGCTCACATACAGTGCTTTAAAGTACTAGAAAGTGCTTGATGTACTTCAAGGGCTAGAAAACCTCTTTGCTACAAATTCTCTGTATTAGACAGGGCTTGCCTGTGCAATGGATAGCATTATGACTGATGCACAAAGGAATGAACTACAACTTTTAAAAAGTTAATCATTTAAGTAGTTTTGGACTAAAACATAAGCATTGCATACAAACTCATTGCAAATGATGCAAAACATACAGATCAAATACAAATAAATATTCTATTCAATCAATGCCCATTCATATTTCAGATAAGGGAAACATATATTCCAAGTTCAGTCTGACTGGCCTCAGAAATGCATTGTTGAGACCACAGGAGCCTCCCCTTGGGGACAAGCAGCATTCCCTCAAATACAAGCTTTCTCAGTACACAAGAAGACAGCTACTATTACCCACAGCCAGGTGAGAAAAAAATAATAAGGGAGAAGATGGAGTAAGTCAAGTATTATAAACTCAATCAGCTCAAAAGCTATTAGATAGACCCTGGGACAGCCAAGAAGAGCAAGACTTTGTTCTTGGCACTGTCAGACAGACAAAACAGCTCTTCATAAATCTTGGCACCCATTGCTATGGATGACACTTTTTGTTCATGATGACTCACCATTTCTAAGTGCGGGGAAAGTGCTGGCTGGCTCCTCTCTGTAGTCTGCCCTCGTATCTCTGCAACTCAGCTGCAAGGTCTCCTGTATCAAAGATGCTCCTCCATGCTGTGGTGGCCACTACTATGACACTTAGAACTGCCTCAAGCAACTGTTTGCCCCATTTTCTGATGCTTGGCTAAAATAAAAACAAGAAGTCCTCTTCTATAGTTTCATATACCAGCTTGTTGTGGTTTAACCCCAGCCAGCAACTAAGCACCACGCAGCCACTCACTCACTCCCCCCTCCCGCCTAGTAGGATGGGGGACAAAATCGGGGAAAAAAAAAAAGTAAAACTCGTGGGTTGAGATAAAAACGGATTAACAGAACAGAAAAGAAGAAACTAATAATTATAATTACAACACTAATAAAATGACAACAGTAATAATAGAAGGATTGGAATGTACAAATGATACACAGTACGATTGCTCACCACCTGCCGATCGACACCCAGTTAGTCCCCGAGCGGCGATTCCCCACCCCCACAACACCCAGTTATTTCCTAGATGTGACGTCCCACGGTCTGGAATACCTCGTTGGCCAGTTTGGGTCAGCTGCCCTGGCTGTGTCCTGCGCCAACTTCTTGTGCTCCTCCAGCCTTCTCGCTGGCTGGGCATGAGAAGCTGAAAAATTCTTGACTTGGTATAAACACCACCCAGCAGCAACT
>JANZLQ010000064.1:5651615-5686196 GCA_026212715.1 Elanus axillaris | reverse complement strand
GCTGCAGGTGGAGATCTGCTCCTCCATGGACCTCCCTGGGCTGCAGGGGGACAACCTGCCTCACCATGGTCTTCATCGCCACGGGCTGCAGGGGAATCTCTGCTCCGGCGCCTGGAGCATGTCCTCCTCCTCCTTCTGCACTCACCTGGGGGTCTGTGGAGTTGTTTCTCTTACATGTTCTCACTCTCTGGCTGCTGTTTCTCCATGTCCCACAGCTTTTTTTCTATCTTAAAATGTTATCCCAGAGGCGTTACCACTATCACTGACTGGCTCAGCCTTGGCTGGCGGCGGGTCCATCTTAGATCCAGCTGGTATTGGCCCTGTCGGACATGGGGGAAGCTTCCAGCAGCTTCTCACAGAAGCTGCCCCTGTAACCCCCCCCTGCTACCAAAACCTTGCCACAGAAACCCAATACACTGGTTGACACAAGGTTAACTTTTAAAAAGAATCCTGTCTGCAAATGTTCCATTTTGCATGTATTTTACACTACTAATGTCTCATTTATTAAAGTCTTACACACATTTCTGAAGTGAAACTTAGAGAAACCTGGTTCTTTTAGAACCAGAGAGAAACTTGGTACTAGGCCTCCTTAGCATCTACTGTACAGTTGTGGTGGTTCTGAATAATATTTAATGTTTCCTGTTTCTTCTCAACAAGATTCTTTTTCCTGTCAGAAAATATAGGAATAAAATTTTGTTCAGTATTCCAATAGCAGCACAAGTGTCCTAGGTAAAAAACATAACATACTTGGAATAATAGTAGTAGCTAGGGGGATTGCACTTATGGACTATTTGTTATTATGTTATGTGAATTGCAGGAAGCGACTCAAGTGACTTTTTGTACTTGTGCAATCTTATTTGCTTTGTATATACTGGCTCTTGTAATGTGGGCATTTCTGCAGTCTTTGTATTTTACACGGCTTCCCAAGAGGAGAAGCAGTAGTGAAACCAATAAAGCAGGCAATAAACCCATATTAATAATGTATGCAGAGCTATAGATGTCTGTTTATATGATACAATATTAAAGTGTAAATGTGTTGCCTTTTTTCTGAGATGAGCATGAATGACCAAAACAATGTTCTTAGCTTTTTTACCAACAACAATAACATCTTCATAGTACTCCATGTTAATGAACTCTTTAAATATACAAAAAAAAAAAAAGCCCCCAAATTTTTACTAGTCTGTATGTAATTATAGTATTGGTAAGAAAAAAAAATAAGATAAAATCTGAAGTGTAGAAAATATATTTAATATTCATGTGCTTATTGCTTAAGAAGATAAACAGAATATACTAATTCAGTGACAAAAAAAAAAGATTTACCCAAATATGCTGATATTTGTAAAATTCAATTATATCCAACAACATTTGTGAAAACTTGAGGGTTTATTACTTCTCTATTATTTCTCAGCTAAGGGATAATGCTGACACTGAACATCAAACAGTAAAGACTGCCACATCTTCATTTGAAACTGTGGCAGAGATAGTCTTGCACAGACCTTAGCCAAAGATCATTTTAGAGTTTTTTGGAGACAAACATTAGTAAAACCTATTTTTTAGGCACTTTTTCACATAATCTGATCACCTGCTAGAGTGCTTTTAGGTCATTGCTTTTAGGCTTGGTGTAACACATTATATTCACACTTACTAAGACAGTATATGACTCACAGCTAAATGAGGAGGAGGTAGTGTGGCCATTGTCAGGGGAGATGTCAAATTTCATGTCAGGTTTTAAAAATTTCATATTGCTGAGAACATCTTTGACATATATATTTGGTTAACTGCTAGATATAAAATATCATTACTAGTGGACATAGTATTTTAATTTTAAAGCGGTAATCATTGTTACTATTTATTATTTAAACCAAGGATATCCCAAATCTTTTAGCAAGCCTCTGATGGCCCAAATTTTTTAACTTTAAGACAGATCAAAGTAGAACGAGCAAAGCTTTCTTTTCTTTTGTAGTCAAAGACTACAAAGTAGTACCCTCCTCTGGTGGGGTTTTGGTCTATATGAAGAGAGACCAGAAGTATTTCTGTTTGATCAGGTGCTTAATATTGTAATAGGATCTAAATTTCACTTTTTACCATTTTTATGCAGGTGACAACTGTGGACCCAGGTCAGCAATGTACAAATCAAATTAAACTAATTTTACGACTACAGTTACCCACATGCCTGCAAGCTCTGCTGAACTGCCAGAGTTGTTCTGACACTACTCTATACTCAGTCAGCTTGGAGTAGATAGCTAGCAAACCCAACACATCCATGTCATCGGATGGCAGTCCTAAGAACTAATGTTTTAATATGGCTACTATAAAATAGTACTTTCTCAGCTATTTCAAATTTTATTCTAAATGTGCATTGGGGATGGTGTGAAAAAAAGTGTCTCTACCATTTTGATTCATGCCCTAGCATACACCCAGTTTTTTGTTCCATACGGGGAGAACCAGCTCTGTCTGTGTTCCCAGTGATAAAGGCCTCTGCTGCCACATGAAAGGACACATGCATCTTTGCTGTACTGAGTGCTGTTCAGTGCTTGGGGTAGCTTTGAATTCCACCAGAGCTCAATACTGAAAACAAGACTTCTGCTATGGAGCTGCTTTATGTCTTTACAGTCTCCAAAGCAAACCATGGCCATCGTGTTGTCTCAACTCTCCATTTCCACTGTCTTAGTTCTGATCTTCACTTCTTCCCTCACTAACTTCACAGGTTAGAGGGGAGAAGATTTACCTGCTGCTGTCAAACAGGAGAATTGGGGAGTGTGCAGATACAAAGGCAATACAGGAATTCAAAGTGACAGTGATTTAAAATATAGTCTTCAAAAAAAAAAAAAGATCTGACTTGGTCTTTGGGAATGACAGAATGTGATTTTCTTATTTTTGCAGGAAGTACTACACGTATCAAGGGAGAGCAATACCCACCTGAGAATTTTTTTTATAGATATATCTTTGAAGAAGAAGCTTCTGGCATAAATTCTACAATTGCCAGGGGATGGACAGGTAGTCTTTCACAGGAGGAGGAAAAAAAGGTTATAAACAGAAAAAGTCAAGTAGTTGGAGAATAGAAACAAATCAAGACAAGAACAAAAAAAAAAGACTGACAAAAGAACCTGTACAATTTTTTAGAAACTTTCAATCTATTTGATACCTCTTTGCAGGATTGCTGAAAATGTTTATACCTCTCTGCAGTGAAAGATGGACCCCTGCAGAATTAGATGTTCATGTTGGATGAAGAGACACATTTTCAGCCTCTCTAGAGCTCAGCACTGACATACACAGTGAGGCTGGGTAACTGCTCAGTCCTACATATACCATAATACTTTGGTTAAACAAAAAAAATTCTATCTAGAAAAAGCACTGAAAACATACTGGATTTGAGCAATATTAGGATTAAAGCACATGCTGATAAGTTAGAAATGAATCAAGATCCAAGTTAAGAAAAATGTTTAGCTATCTCACCCATCCTGACTGAGATGATGTAATTTAAACTTTATGACTTTCATCAATACAGAAGAGAATAAATGTATGTGAAAGGGTGATGGCTACATGAGGAGATGCATTAAAATTTTGAAATAAAGCTTTAAACAAATATAAAAGAAGCTGCAACAGAAGAGTAAAATCCAAGATGTTTGACCTACAGGATAAACAACCAAGCAACACCCCGAGGCTTCTCCCAGCTCCCGCTGTGTCTTTGAACAAATTGCATCATTTCTCTTGGCTCTTACTTCCCTCCTAACCTTTGTCAGTCTTGTCTAGTTGGCCTGTAAAGATCTTGAGGCCAGGGCTTGTTTCTTATTATGCTATACCAAGCACAATCTCTATCAGGTCTTCTGGGCAGCCTGGTAGGAAAATATTGATACCTGCAGTACCATTGAAAACTGATGAACAACTGTATTAGATGTATATTGATTGCTAAGAGCATAAGAATGTCCATACAGGGTCAGACCAAAGCCCAGTGCGGGATTCAGCTGACCTCACTGTTGCCAAAGGTAATTGTCCGGGAAAAGGCATAAGCACAGGGCAAGCATTCAGGGATATTTCCTTAAATAATCTCTTTCCAACACAGCTTTGTAGCTCACCGACTTTTCAAGCCAGCAGCAGTGATACTGATATCTTTTGTTTAGATGTTGCAGTGCCAGCTAACATTTCAACTAAGGGCGACCTCCTGCAGAAATTCGGATCACTAAGCGCAGGTGATGAGTTAACTAATGAAAACTGTTGGTTTACAATGATGCAGGCAAACTGCAGACTTTATTTCCTGAGGAAATAACACAATGACTGATAAATGTAGACAGTGAGTGCTCTTACATGTGGGGAGAAGTTTCTTCCATAATCTGGGAGTGACGTGGAATTGCTACCAAAACTCTTAAAGCCGCTGAGAGGGTATTATATAGTGCTTTTCTATTAGAAGCTCCATGTCAGTGCTGATGACTTCCTGGTAACCCAGACTTGTATGTAAACTGCTTTTCTGTTACTTTATGTCTTCCTTATAATTCTTTCATTCTGAGTAAATAGGATTTTGCTTTATGGAAACCTTAAGCTGAACTAAAAATCAGACTTGCAGTTAATTACTGGGATCTGCAATCTAAAGCCCTGCAATCTAAACATTTTATATAGAGAAAATTGAAGCACAAAGAAATTACTTAAGCCAAAACAGAAAATCTAATCAGACTTTGGCAGAGTTCAAAACAACATTAAAACTCTTATTGTAATTGGAAAACATATTCCAGCAAAAACTGATCACCAAATAGCAAAAGGAAATAGCAAAGGTATTAGAAACTACATATACAGTACAGTATTTCGGATGCTGTATTTCAAAACTTTATCAGACCATTAACATACCTAGTAATAGACTACCAATTAATATTTTTTTAATAAGTCAAATATATGGTAGATACAAGGAAAACAACTCTTAGTTAGGAAAGGGGGACATAAAAATGTCTGAGAAATATGCACAGTATGTCTTGTATGAATAACAAAAGCACTGCTATCAGAGTGCATTGCTAAACACTTCAAAAAGGAACTCCTGTTCCCAAACATCACAAAGACAGACCCCATTCTCCTCTGCACTTCCATAATTTCATTTCTGTATTGACTACCTTGTCAAGACTGATAAAATAATAGCCAAACACTAAGCCAACTGCTTTTAGATGAACATGTTTTGACCTCAAGCTGATTGTATCCCAGAAGTTTGGGCAGATGCCTGGTCAATCATCTTCTCAGTTTTCAAGAGCAAACATTTATGTGCATATTCTAGCAGAGGCACCCACTTCGATAAACCTGTGCCAGCATACATAGCTGATTTGGATACAGATTATCCAGAGAGAATACACTATTTCTTCACTTGGAGACACTGCAGAATTACCTGGAGAAAACTGAAGTCCTGGGAGATACTGTTGCAAACAGTGTGTGAACCTTTTACCACAGTGTCAGGTCAGCCAGCATGTAAGCCGAAAAAATATGCACCAACGGTGCTCTAAAGTCCCACAGAAAACTTCAAAAATGACTGGAGAAAGACCTTAAACACTTAAAACTTTCATAACTCACATCAGCTTTACCTGCATTTACTGGGCTTTGGTTCTGCAAAGTGTTCAGGATGAAATACGCACTCACTTAGGAAACTTTCAAGTGCTTTAGTCTTGTTTCACTCTCAACGAGTCCCCAAAACATGTTCAGACTTACATTGCCAGGCACAGAGACTCCTCACTTACATTGCCACTGCTTTGACTCTTCCCCTGCTTGAAGTATCCTGCCATGTCTCTTTTTCCATTCACTGTGTCAGCACCAGCTATAGCACTTCAGTCTCACACCTCTTGGGGAAAAGAGGTAAATAGCCAAAACTTGCAAGGCTGTACGAATACAGTCTCCAGAGTCCATATCTCTACATGAACTCCTCACTGAAACCAATTTGAAACTGTCTTTAATTGATTTAGCATTGCACCCTTTACAGAGCAGCAAACTAGGAACAACACCAGCTGTTGATTAACTGCCAGTTCAACCCACTCCACCCATTTACCTGTGTAGTGCATCTGCAAACGTACCCACTTGCAACTAATAGCCCCATTCAAAGAAGGAAAAAGAAAGAGAAAAAAAAAAAGAAAAAAAAGGAAGAAAAAAGAGATGACCCTCCTGAAGCTATGAAAATGAATGAGAGAATAGTCTGTCTCTCTGAAAAACATACATGTCAGTATTTAGTAGATCTGCCAAGAGAAAATTTTGTACCAGAATATTGGGACAACTGAGGAAAAAATGGTAGAGTTGTGGGCTGTTTGGAACTCCTAGGACAAATAACAAATAGCACTTTGTGATTCTGAAAGCAGCTTTTTGCTTGGAATCTTTCACTAGTCTGTGGGCTCTTACAGGTAAATAGATGCACACCCCAGACTGAAGCCTTTATGCTATTCATTTCCAGACAGGCTAAGATAAGCAGGATTTACAGTCAAAACCATTGAGAACTAATACATGAAATATCTAAGATACCTAAAAAACCCCCAAACCCTCATACTGTAATGGAGCAAAAGCCTTTATTCTTAGTAATTTTTTCCTTTTTTATGAAGTTTATCTTTTTAACACATTTTGCAGACGTGAAGTTTAGTCTCTGGAAAAACAAATACATGGAAAAAAAGCACTCTTCTGTTTCTGTTGAGATGGACAAAAAGATTTAAGAGCAAATATACCACACAGCTTTAGCTCGGTGGCTGCCGTTTTTAGCAGTCCTGCCATGAGAACGCTCTAGATCTTGTTGGAAGATTCTTCCTTCTCCTCTTCCATCTCATCCTCTCAGAGATTTCCCCAAGACTGAATGTAACATAGGACCTACAGGTACCATATGCCTTTCTGGAGTGGCAACTGGTACCAGGCAGCATCTGAAATGATACTGGATACCTCTATTTGCGCAACCCTCTGGCTAGGTGCCCGTTCTGCATCACAAAGAAGGAGTGATTCCGTCCTGCCACCCTGACTCAGACCCCAGCAGCCCCAGACCAAGACAACCTTGCTGCGTCCCCATCCCACCTGGCTACACTACTTTAGGAAAATATACCTTACTACAGGATTATTTTTTTTTTTAAAAAAAGAACATCAAAACTGCATGACAATCCTATTGCCCTAGTCACTTAGTCTTTGTAATTTACACCTATGGGATCTATTAAATCAATGCAGACCATAAAAAAACAAAACAAAGAACATTAAATACTAAGTGCAGACATTCCTCCAAGACATGTATCAAGGTGGGAGAAAAACTATGATAACTCTTATTGTTGAGAGCCTGATGCAATTCTAAGCTTTCCTGGTGAAATTCAAACCTGCAATAAACATACCTCTTTCTTTACAGTGTGTCAAGTTTTCTTGGTGTACTATTTTTAAGACATTTGTAGTAACAACAACTAAAAAGGAATAGCAATTTATAAATAGAAATATCCTATATGCAGCAAACTAGAAATCCTGAACTACTTAATGACACTATTGGCAGATATAAGGCATGAAACACTGCTTAGATATTCCTTTCCCAACATTTTCAAAATAATTCAGCTCAAACAGTGTTATAGTTTAGTCCTGCTGTAGATTTAAAAACAAACAAAAAAAAGGCATGAATCAAGTTAGAAAGAAAAAAAAATAGAGAAATATGCAAAAAAGGGAAGGAATTGGCATTTATCTATTTCTATTAGAAATGGTCCATTCTAGGTTTCACTGGTGATGGGTTGGGCATTTGATTTTGCAAAAGGCCTGGTACAAACAGGCAGTACTGGTCTCTGTTGTTGACCAGATGCTGTCAGCAATTTGTGAGAGCAGCAGAAATGAAGCAGTGTCCTTCTCCCTTTGGGATCAAGTTACCAAGAGGGTCAATTATCTTAATAATAAGATTGCTAACAGTGTGCTAAGCATGCAGCCAATTTGCTTTGCAGACGTGGCTGAAGACTGATCAGTGCAGGGCATGTAGGCTCCTATGCCATCTTCCCCCTTGTGAACAGCCTTGGTGACCATCAAAAAACTTGCATCTACAGCCTGATCCTGGAACATATCCAAGATTGTCTCTTGAGAAGCAATGATGCAAGATGTCCTGACAAACAAACTCTGTCCATCCTTCTGAGAAGGATGGCTCCAAACTATTCTATCACTTTATGTCACAGTACCGATGACCTTCCAACTGTATGAATACTTAGCAGGCAGGGTTTTTTTGCAAGCCCATTTGCTATTTTCCCGTCTATCATAAATTCAGGACTCAGCATGTCATAAAATCAGAATTCTGTCTCTGTGACTCTGCACTACAGGAGGAGGGCATGTTTGCACAGGTAGATATTACTGAAATCAGCACATAAAAGCTGTAGCAATAAGAGACAAGAAGGACCAGTAGGTGTATAACTACTGGAGAAGGCTATATAACTGAAGAATTCAGTCTTCAGAAATAGATGTCTCTTTTACCCTGTGTAAAAGGAAGGTGACTACTGAAGCTTCCCTCCAGTGAGCCCTTCCCACCTTACTTTGCCACCTTCCATCTCTCAGTGGTATCTCACTCAACTACATGGTTAGCATCCCAAAATATTTATTTACAGACCAATAACTGGTTAAGCTGGCAACAATCTATGGTTGTCACCATCTGACAGCCTTTTTTTGGCTTGCAGAAAAGGTGGTCTGTTTTCAGTGTGGAGTAGGCCAGGTGCTCATGCCATTAAAAATGTCAATGACACAACTGTTACTGAGTGATGCCCCCGATGTCTGCAGAGAAGCCAGAGCTGGCTAGTGCTCAGGAGTGAAGAGCATGCTACCAGCCGGAGGACAGTCAGTGGAATCACTCCAGCTGTTTGATAGGAGCTAGACAAACCTATTTGCAGGGCTCATCCTCCTGGCCTCTGCATTAGTGCACAAGTCATTTAAAAAGTAACAAAGACAACATTCTTCTTTAAAATGTTATAATACAAGATCTGAATCTTGCCATGGTTTGAAAAGGGCTGCAAAATCTTCACCCTGATGAGTCTTGTGCTGTCTAAAGCCAATTTATCATCTTCTTCCCTCCATTGAGCTATCAATGACAACTTATGCAATGATCATGTAAAACAGGATGGCAGAATCCACAATTCTGAACATAAAGCAAATGGATGGTATTGTCTGGAACAGCTTAATATTTTTTTTCCCTCTAGTTCCATGGGTTTTCTGGTTTTGCTCCACTCAGCTACTTTGCAGTTGAGGTGAGCACTGAACTGCATGACCTTATAGAATTAGCTACCTGCACAATTCCAAATATAAACTGTTCTCTCTGCAGAGCAATCAAAGACACTTTCTTTTTCATCAAAACCGAACATGTTAACTAAACAACCATGACAAACTCTGTACTATTGCAGTCAAATTTAAATGGCTGTTCACTGATGCACAACTACCTCTTCTTTTAAATTCTAGCATGATTTGTCTCTCTAACACAACCAGTTACAACTATATTTTTCATTCTTTCCACATCCCTTCCAACCACCTGCAGTCAGAGCATGTGTTTCTCATCCAATCAGTTCATACTCTGTACCTGCCAGAGATGACCTGAAGTAAATAGATAACACAACCCACCTGGTACCCGATTCCTGTACTGAATAAGCTTTAGGAAGGGTTTCAAGTATGTTGGCAATTGGGAGCTGCCTTTGGAAGTATATGGAAATAAAACATAAGCAAGGATAATTTTCTGGTCTGATTTTAGTCATTACTTGCCTAGATTTTCTGACTCGGCACTTCAGTTACCTTACCTTAGTCAGAATTTCTTGGCTCTTCACAGTCAGGATCAAATTTACTAATACTGCAGAAACTACAACACCAAGAAAATGATGTTTTGTATATATTTTACTAAATTTTCAACCCCTTCCTTTCCTTATGTCTCTGTGTATATTATCAATATCTATACATACGATTTCTCTGGGGATTTACATCTGTAATTTAGCATTTCTCAGTTTACAGAGAAAATCTAATAAAAAAAGGACTCTTTGACAATATTAGGTGGTGCTGGATAGTATTACTCAGCTTTGTAATTATCTTATCTCAACCTGCACAGCCATAGTTTCAATCAAAAAAACCTCAGTCATTTCCACTCCTGTTGCAGATAACGTGGGCCAACAGATGGCTTAACCTATACATATTGCTCCGCAGAGATGATAACAGAAGTACTAACTTCCTTAGGATAATCTTGCATCGGACTCATCTTGGAGTAGAATCACTGCTGCACAAAGCAGTGACACACTGAAATGCAATTCCACCACGAGTCGGGTTTCCTTGAGACCACGTTACAACTCAGAGCACATGTAGCTCCTGTCTAATTGTTACTCACTTCTCCTCATACACTCACATTAAACACTGAGAGTTTGGTTTACTTATTATGGCTGTACAAGGAATAGAAATCACTTTGCAAGCCCTTTCTCTTCTCATGCAGTACTGTAACTGTTGTTACAAGTTTTTGTATTTCTCCATAGCACTGTGGGAAGAAAACGAGGGCAAGAGGACACATAGGTGAGCTCTGATCAGTCATTGCCCAATGCATCTCAGGCCAGAACCACATTCAGCCCTTCAACACTGACCTGGGTTTCCAATATTTCACCCTTTAATTGCCATTAAAAATTCCCCCCACCCCCAAGGATAAGCAGCAGAGTAAGAAATCCTTAAGAAAAAAAAAGAAAGAAAGAAAAAAAAAAGGCAACAGCAGCAACCCCTTGCCAACTCAGGAAGACAAATACAGCTTCAACAAACTATCTTTTGGATATAGTTCTATTCAATAGTGAGATAAAATTAGCCAGAAGTATTTTGCCAAGGCTGTGACATATGTCAACTGCAAACATTAGTACTGTAGCATATACCTATTTTATAGCTTTCACAGAGCATTACCAGCTCTAATCATGCTTCTCTCACACTATTTAAATATATTTTAAAAAACAAAGAGCTCTGTAACACATATTCCCTAATGCACATTTGCGAGCAAAGCGTCTATGGTCTCAAATCCAGTATGACTCATGTTACAGAGCAAAAAGAGTGAGTTGATTAAATAGACTGGCTCACCCAGCTTGTTTTTACACATCAATAAATAACCTCAACACAGCAGAAATAGAGATGTGGTTTTTCTGTTTGGAGTTAATTGAAACACTGGCTCTTCTTCAGACCTTCCACACTATGTAAAATAGAGCTGGGTGAATAATTGATTATGAATTATTCAATTAATTTAATTTCTCCTGCTCACTAATTAACTATCTTGACTTTTTTTGAATGTTTTCATTATCTGAAAATTATTTACTCAACAGTTTCTATGAATAACTCCTTGCCTCTAGACTGTTCATGAGCAGATTACTGCAAGAAATCAAAACTGTAAATTCAAGCTGAGCTGGATAGTTTTAATTAGACATACAAGTCACATGGCGTTTTTCTGGTTCCTTGTTGGATTGGGGAAAAAAAAAAAAAAAAGAGCAACCAAACCAAACCAACACCATACCACAGATAACTCCTGCAAACAAACTATTCCAAAGCTGAAATTTATTTGCCACAAAAATTCTTGAAGATATTAATTTTATAGCATGGAATGATTTTGTCTTAATCTTCGAAAAAATACTAAACTAAGCATGTTAAACTATAAAAGTAAAACACAACTTGTATGCATCAATTCTTTAACCGTTTCAGCTTCCCTACAAGTCTAGGTCCTCTTCTAGACTCAAACCTCCATCACAGCTCTCCAGTCTGAATCTGGATAAGGGAAGAATGGCAGTGCCACCAGTAGGAATAAAGTCAAGAGGATGTCTGAGCCTTCTCTTTAGTCTCCGTCCAAGGAGGTCATTTCACGGCCAGGTTTAGCAGTCTGTAGGGAAGGTCTTACAGAGGCTATGTCGTTCTGTTTCTACTTTCCAGAGGAAACTGAGGTATTTATGGGGATAAACAAAAAGACAATGCAGAATAAGTTTTGTCTTTTGATCCAAATCATACCTCAGCACTGCGTTCACTGTTTCCTTACAGTGGCACCCAGGCAGGTCATTCTGTCATCTGTGCCTCTGTTCCCTAGCTAGACAGAGGGACAGAAATATGTCCTTATCTTACTTGGTTGATGTGATGGTAACAAGCATGAAAGGGATTGATGGAATGGGAGACAACTACAGCAAGCAACCAGAACGTGGTCAATAACAATGAACGTGGCTGGGGAATCATCTGTATACACAGAGACATGGTATATAAAAAGCCTTTCAGCTTTCCAAAAGCTGAGTAAAGGAAATTTTTTCCCTGCATCATCTAATAACAACAACAAAAAAAATTCCCCCCCCCCAAACCTCCCTTGGACATATCTTTCCTCTGCCTACAGCTGTTGTTGCTTGTAAATGGGAGATGTACACTTCCACTCCCCCTAGAGCAGAGGAAAGGGAGAAGTTAAGATGATAAATAATAGCCTATCAGAGCGTAGAGTATTTCAAAAAGAAACATAGAACTACTGACAACTACCTACTGTTACTCAGAGGAGATGGCAGCAGACCATCTCACGTGGGATGGAAGAGCAAGAAGCAGCTATGTTTGCTGTAATCATTACTTGCTATGACCTGAGGGAACTGAGCTGCTGCCATCAGTTAAAGGTAGTTAGAAATTCTTTTCCCAATTTACAGCCAAGAGTTGTATCAGCTTCCCATCCACCTGAAGTGGAGGAATTGTGCTGTGGACATCTTATCAGATGTGAACAATCAATCTTAACTGAGCTCATGAGACACATGTGATGTGAGTCATCTGCTAAAGTTACAGATTTTAAACTGAGGTGATGGTTAACAAAGTATGTATTTTCATAAGAAAGTTGCCAGATTTGGATCTATTTACCCACAGGAACAAATCTTTAACTTGCCTCTGTGCAGATGATAAATTATTTCTATTTAAGTCCTAAAGCGTCAGTTTCACCTTTTCCTTCAACACATTAAAGACCCCATTCTCCAAAATTGAAGACTTTATGAAACAGAAGGCTATACACAGGGTTTACCAAGCAGAACTCTTAACATGTTACAAATGAAATTGCCTTTAAAAAACATTTACAGATAGTACATGTTACAAATAGAAACAATATGCTTTCCGTTAAGATAATTTCTACTTCTGTCTTTGATCTAATACAATGTATTTCCAGCCAATAAATTTTAGTTAAATTTAGTGCCCTACAGTATTTTCATTCATACAAAACAATTTTTATATAATACCATGAAGGCCTATACTGATTAAAATCCTTGGAGACTTTCTTAAATATTTAGAACTGAGCTTTAATTCTGCTCACAAGAACAATCTTAACTCATTTCTTGACTACTGGAATTCCTCTTGTTAAGTCTCTAGCATACATATTACAGCAAACAGATTAAACTCTTGGTGACAATATGCATAATGAAGAGACCCCATTGCTTACAGAGGAGGCTAATTAATCATTAGATGAGTGCTAGTAAATTTTCTGAATCACCAAGTTTCTGACAGACACGCTGTTAAGCGAGCAAAATGCCCACAGATGTTACTTGCCCATCAGAGGGGAACATATTCTCTTGAGGACTCTGAGCATCTTGTCACAGTTTATTTATTTATTTATTTTTGAATTAAATAAAAAATTAGCAAACCCATGTAGTGATTAATGTTTATGTGCAAGCAAATAATAGCATGAAGCCTATTAATAATTAAAACTAGTGCTGGGTTTTAAGATGCTAAAGTAGAAATGTGAATTGCTTTCCAGTGGCTCTGAAAAAGTACAGTTAATAGATCTACCGCACTGTCTCCCTAATAGCTTAAGCATAACTTAATTTAGAGAAAACAATCCTGAATTTTCACAGCAGGATTCTCAGTTTTACTTCACTGTCTGCCTATGCCTTTTAGTACTTTACCAGAGCAGTCGCCACACAAAAGCTCCATCACTAGGTTCAGTAACCTGTGTCATTCTCTCCCACTGGCTGTAAAAGCCAGAGCCTTGGTAGAGCTCCATGTCTGCCAAGAACCATCGGACCCACTCTTCACCTGGTGGGAATCAGAGGACACATCGCATGCTTCAACGTTGCCCACAGTGCACCTGGATATGTTCAAATGTGCCACAAACCCAAAGGCAAAATGAGACCAAAACCAAACAACCTTTGTAATACATTGGAGACGTGGATCAGGCTTTTGCAGGATACACGTTGTGAAAATCTACTAATTGATGACACCCGAGATCTGCAGTTTCATTAATATTATCACTCTCCTTCACTGATTTTATAAGGATAGTCTCAGGAAAAACATTAATAAGACTCTTTTAAGTATTTCTGTAATGACAGGGATATTTTTCAGGTGCAGATTTCCAGGCAGTGCCTCAGCAGGACTCAAGCCTGAAACCTGTCTTCTTCACTAAATGTTGTCCTTTCAACAATCTTTAACTTCCTCCCCCCCATTATAAAATATATTAGGGGCTGGCATATATGAAAACTATTGCTTTTTTTACTCCTCCCCCTCCCTCTCCAGGTATTAATTACATTATAGTTCATTAGCTGAGCTCATTAAGACCACAGTACAGGTAGGAAATACGTAATTGCCTAGGTACAATTATTACATTAATTTAATTAGCTGCTTTGTGCTTTTATCAAAAAGGTGACCTCTGTGGATACTGGAATAGGTGTCACTCCCTCCCTACTTGCTGGGTTACAGGCAGCCATGGGTCTGTGATTACTTAAGAGAATGAAAAGCCACATTAGAATTGCTTTTGCTGTGGTTCAGACTGAGGGGAAGAGGCAGCTGTATCCAGATAGCTGTCAAACAAGATTGTTGGATTTTAATATGACTCTCCCTCCTCACTTGAATGTCACTGATGCTTTGTTGTGTGCCAGGCAAAACACAAGCCTGGATGTGGGGAATGTGGGAGCGTACTGCCTCAGCCAAATGTCACAGAGGCCTTGTACTCAAGACAGGCTGTATCTCTTCAGAGACCGTGACACTAAAGCCAGAGCAAGAGAGTTAAAAGGCATGGAAGAATACAGAAAATGCCCACACCTCCATATACAGACAGCTGAGCTAGCTGATGCCGACACTGGAGGCCCTGGGACGTACCTCCCATCCCACTTCTGGGACGGTGCCTCTTGCAGAGCAGGCAGGAGCGACCCACCCGGCCTGGCTGGTTGACAGTGCCACAAAGCGGACAGCAAGGCTTTCACCCCGTGTCACGGCTGAATGCTTGCATAGGGCTCATCACAAGCTGCCCCCAAACACTCCTAGAGGGTTTTTTATGTTAATATTGCTTTAATTAAACAACTAGAATGATTTGTTCCTGAGAACACCACACAAATGAACACCATTGATGGGAAGCAGCTCTAGGGATGCTTTCAATTAGAACAGCAATTGGTGGGGGTGGCAAGGCATGGTCCAATTCCTAATTAAGTAAATGTGACATCTCCCACTGACTAAGCTGCAAGCTGGACAAAGCTCTAAACAGAAAAGGAGGGGGTCAAGCAGTGGGTGAGTTCAAAACAGCATTAAGAGGTTAACTTGTCACATTTATAGGAAAACATCCGTGTAGTCTACAAAGAACTTCCTCTTTTCCAAAGAATCTTCTATCTAAACAAAAGGCAGAGATATATTGCATTTAGGTAAAAGGAGAGCAAGATTTTGAGTGAAAAAAAGTGGGGTTTTCTCAATTTCATCTTTGTGTTGATTTTGAAAATTTTTCTCTTCAGAAATAAATTATCTGTGACTATTCTGAAGCTCAACGTTTTTGTTGGTACTACAGACACTTGCTCCTAAATTTCATGTTGCTAAAATCCATGTTTATGTACTTACTGCTTCAATATTATGTAACTTCCTGGTGTTGGCAAACAGCACAAATAATACCTGTCTGTTTGTGCAGTCACACAGGGGATGTAGCTGGGATTATAAATTATGTCCAGACAAATAAGAGGCACAAAACATAAGCTTGTCAAGTCAACTGGAGCAAATTGGTATTGTGCTGGAACAAACTGGAGAACTAACAAGCAATACAGAGGAAATCATGGACAGCTGAAGCAGATCCATAGTTTATCATCCAGAGTCAGTTAATGTCAATGTCAGTGGAATTTGCACACGCAACAAACCCTCAACCTCAGCTCTGTGCTAGCTGACATTTCCCTCCTTTAAAAATTGGCAGTGTAAGCTGTGGAACCTAAATTTAACCTCTGGAGAATATGCCACATGACATCTGTGTTTTTTACATGTTCAGCTTGAGACTTTGAAAGCTAATTTATCCATGTACCACCTCAATAAGTGATTCGCCTAGCAACTACTGAACTTCTGTCACTTGTTGGCTTCTGCTGGCAGAGCCTTTTTCTCTTGGGAACTCGTTCTTTAATAATGACCATCTTAGACCCCTGAGGATGACACTAATGAGCATTTGAAAATGCCAAAAAAAAAAATCTAATGGCATTCACTGATTTTCGAAGAAACAACACCTGTTAAAAGTGGCCATTGCACAACTAGATTTTTGCAACAAATTGTGTGAGGCTGTGTTATTAGATTCATATGGAATCTCACATCCAAAATACAAACATTTAAACAGATGCTTGAAATAACATCAAATTAAAGATTTCTTACAAAGCGCTGCTTCTGTTACGTGCTTCAGAGAACAGTATATGAGAAGTATTGCTAAACAAATACCGCCTCCAAACCAGAGTAGCAAAATAATACACTAAAGTACAGTGACAAAAGAGCTGTAAAGTCAGTCATATCTCCTCCCCCTCCCCAAGATCACCTGAATCCATTTGTAAGTGAAGAAGGATACAAAGAAGTGGCTTTTCCTCCAGAAATGACACTGGACCTGTCCTTGCACTGACAGAAAGCAACAATGCACTTTTTGCCTCATGTCATCCACAGAGCTTCGGCAGCTATGCAGAGAAGTCACAAATTGTGCAACCATATGTTTACTGAATTTCCCTCCTGAGTGAAAGTAGTTTTTTTCTTTCTGTCTATGTGGTCTTTGTTCCATGTATGTCATCAAGACAAGAATACAAAACAACTCTATATCTGCAAAATAAACATTAATGAGAAAAATGTATAATGCACTCATAAAGTGGGTCAAAGAGGCTAGCTTCATGGTGACTCTACTATTCATTTCCTTTGGACTACACGCCCTGTGCTCTTTTCTCCATCTTCCCCAGTTCTTTCTCCAAGGTTTCAATGTTGTATGGGTATGACAGTGAGACAACAAGACAAGCCTGCAAGGTGTTTACATGAGTTTGAAACGGAGACTGTAAGTACCAAATAAAAATAGATACTTCTACCACTTCACAGATATTCTGAACATCTTCCCCTAAAGAAATAAGCACCATTGTACCCAGATATATTAGCAACAAATCAAATGCTCTGCAAACATCAGAAGGCTAGGAGAAAATGAGTCTGAGAGATTATCCTGATTCTTTATTTACATGCCCCCATTTGTGGAAGCACTCAGCTATAGCCTCCCTTTATATTAGAGCAAAATTAATTAAATAGGTCAGAATTTAGAACAAAAGAGGAGAAATAACTGGTAATACAAAGCCACAATTAATGAGGAAATGCTACTTCAGAGTAGATGGATAGATGCATTAAAAAAAAAAAAAAAAAAAGAGTAATTTAACAGGTTTACAATTCTGTGCCTTTCATATATCCATAGTCATTTCAATAAAATGATGTGCTTCTTTGGGGGGAATCCAGCTCTCCTGAAGGCTAGGTAAGAGTTTAAATTACTCTATTTACTGTTATTGAATAGCAAAGTCCTAAAGGAAACTATGTCAGAGAATAGCTAGATAAATGTTCATAGCATCTTGTCACCAACCTAGATGGGTTCTTGCACTTCCTTAAACATTCAAGTAACTTTACATGGGGAAACCCCCCCTCTTTATACATATTATTGAACCACTGTATAAATGCCATCTGGATCAGAATCCTAGACTGTCCTCTCTGTAAGACAGGAGCGATTTCTTTCCTAGATGTTGACTTCAAAAAGTGTCCTGATTCCTGTCTGTAGACTGTAGGCATCAGATACAGCATTAAAAAAAACCAAACCTACATATCCAAATTCATTTGGTCTGCCTGAACACACGCACCCACACGTGCTCACATGCACACAATGAGTCTGTGCACTTTGTCCACTATTCCAGTGAGTAAGTGAATGAGGTTGGGGTACTGGAAACTAGCAAAAAGTAATTCAGAACAAATAAAATCTATGGCTACAGAGAACAGCCTTCATTCCAAATTATTAGTTCCAGAAAACATGCCATCTAACCCACTGGAATAGCTGTGAGAAAAGAATGTTGTTTACAGTTTCATGAGTTTGGTGTGCAATTGCTGGCAGCTATTAAAGGCAGAGCACGCTAAATGGCCAGGGGTTTCAAGGCAACCATTTCCTCATTCTGTCTTTGGTTATTGAGAGCTGGTTTTCTGCTTACTTATTTCCTCTTTCATTTAATTCAACAAAAGTAAACACAAAGCAGAATCTCAATTGCACATGATTAAAATGAATCTCTTCAAATTCTACAGACCCCAAATCCTCTTGGTACCACTTTATTTTTAAGGGATGCCCAACAATGATTTACTGTGAGATGAATAATGCATTTATATCACATACCAGTTGTAGCAAAAATAATCCATAAATGTTTAATAAATAATCTGTAATGCTTTTGGTGAGCATGTTATAAATAAGTAACAATGGATTTGCGATGAAATATTTATATGCATTTTGGCTATTGTTATGCTTTAAGTGTTGAAGGAGCCATTACTAACAAACTGAATGGAGTTATCAAGGTTATAGATATGTTCTGTAAGCCATTTATAATGAAGTGCTCAACACTTAGAGTAAATGCATTCATAGAGGTTGTTGACAAAGTCTAAGTGTCTAATAAACCATTCATACTAAACTCCACACATATATAAATGATACGTAGCCATTGACAAGTCATCTATAGTGAGGTGTGAAACTCTTCTCCGCTGGGAATATATTGTAAGAAGATCTTTGTGTATTCCGGTATACTAACTGTAGCATACTTACAAATACATGGTTAGATCTTGACAAATCTCTCACAAGTCTTATTATTAAGCATCTTAGCTATTGCATCCAGATAATGTGAAGGATCGAGAGCATGGATAACTTCCAGAGAGCCACTGGGATCAAAAAGCAGCTTGAGGGTTCTTCCCATACAGCATGATGCTAAATACCCACTGCTTCAAGGCATGGCTGTGGAAGGTACCCAGCAAAGCCCTAGCTGACTAACAGGCCTTAGGAGTGCTACACAGATAGCACTAGCCTAATATTTTTAGCTAATGCCATCTCATTTATAGTGACAGCAGCTTAAGAAGGTAATACTTATTACTGTCACAGAAATACACAGAAAATAATAAATAATATAGCAAGTGTTTTAAGGAAAAGATTCTTAATGTCAAACTATAAACATATTTATCCCAGTATCACGAACAGCCATTAAACCAGGTTCTGACCCAGGCAAGATAAACTGCATCCCCTTGAACTTGACAAATCAGAGTACTCCCAGCACTGTTTAAAAAGATATGTGAGTGACTCATAGGGATATTAATGATGTATTTGTATCACATGCCATTATCATTCTCTTATGTTTCAGGTTTCGCAGCACCCTTGTTTGTGGCGGGGAGCACGTGTGGTTGCTGTTGGCTCCCACAGCTGCCCTCGGTGTTGCTGCTTTATACTCAAACCATCCTCGGTACTTTCACAGCTCCTATAAAACACATTGGTCTCTTCAGCAACTGTGTGTTCACAGCTCTTACTGACCCTCAAAGACCACAACGCACTGTACAGCAGCAATGTTTTCAGGATAGAAAATCATAGTGATTTCCTCACTTAGTGAAAAGAGCACTACAAGTATTTGGAAAGGTTTAAAACCTGTTTTAAATAATACCATTAAAGGTGAAAGGATTTAACTTCCTCTTACACAGCCACTCACCCAGGGCTTAACAGTAGGGGATTTGGCTTGAAAAACTGCAACAGTATCAGAACAACAAGTTGAATACAGGAAAAAGTAATACTCATTTCTGTATTTCAGGTAATCTTCCAAAACATAGGACTATTATAGTCTGCTGGAACATGCATATAGTCACAACAGAACTGAAAAATAAATGAGGACTTTCTTTCAGTCCCTCACAAAGCTGACAAAGTGGATGCCATTGAGGGAAGAGGACATCAACATGAGATAAATTAGCCAGACCACTTGCTCAAAATCTGGGATTATATTGCATTAAACTTCTAAGGAAATAAACACAATTTTGAAATCAATAACTTTTTTTTGACACTAGGAGCTACTGTATAGCGACTGTAATGCAAATTTAACTGCTATACTATTTTGTATGTAGTTCTACAGTGCTGATTCATTCCAGGGTCAATATGAGGTTTGCTCATTTGCCTCTACCAGAAGTGTCAGGCGTGTGTGAGAAGTATTAGATGTTGCTCTTCACTTATCCCCTTTCAAGTTGCAAAATAAGTAAGACCTGAAATATGAAAATAACCTTCACTCTGTCTTTAGCTACTTGCAAAGGTAAATTCTTATCTCAACTTTATCCATTTCCTCAGCTTTACAGCAACACTAAAAAATACTTTCTAATAATGATACATTCATGAACAATAAATTACAGAGGAAATACTACTTAGAACATCCATATTAATACTAAATGATGTCTTTATTATTAATATAGTATCATAAATATAAAAAGGAATTATCAATAATTAGGCTATGATTTTATATTGTTAGACACCAGAGATTATATTTTATGTCAAATAATTTTAATAGACGTTGAAAAAGTCATCCACCCTCCTGAACAGAATTTCATGTCAAGTGAAGCAATCTGTGCGAAGAACGGGTGCTTCAAATGCACAAGCCCTGCCATGCCTGCCTGAAGTCAGCAATTATTTCACTGACTAACAGGGGAAGCTTGTTTTCATGAGGATTATAAAATTAGAACCAATACAAGCATAGATTCCAGAAAAAGGAAGTAATAATAATTTGTACTTGTATAACACCTTTCCTTTTGTGGTCATAAAGCAGTTTATAAGCAGAGTACCGAAATGAGAACTCTCAATATGAACTATGTCCCAGTGCTCTTGTGCCTGATGTCCACACTAGTACAAAGAGCAGCTTTTTGACTGGAGGTCATCATCCCATGTTTTCTGATTTTAGACTTTGATAGTGCAGAAGAATGTTGCCTTTTTCCAAGAAAACCTATTCTCATGAAACAAACTCAGATTTATTTTCTTATAGTTATTTTCCTTTTCTTCTCTCAGTTTCTAAGCTTCCCTGATGAAAGATCTCCAATCCAGCTGCAAAAAACCTGCTGGCAGTGATGCTACTTCACCACAAAAAATGAGGTGAAAAAGAAATAGTGTTTAGGCAGTGCATAGAACAACAAAAAAGGGTAAGTTTCCATTATTTTTCTAGCAGCTGAGGACTATCAGTGTAAAGGATTCGGGTACTTCCATGTTTAGTTGGGAAAATGGGGGCTTCATCGTGTATAATAATTACATTTCATGCAGCAGAATCTTACTAGTGTATTGGAGGGGTTTGGGCTGTTTAGACTTCAATAAGTGATGGAACTGGGGGAAGGGACCTACAAAAATTCTTTTTAGTTTTCTACCTTCTCATTATTTAATGAAAGCCTTCTGTATAAAGATGAATTTGCACAACCCATCATTAATAAAATGTTTGGAAACTTAACACTTCATAATTTTACTTTGTCACAGATTTAAAAGAAAAAAACCAACATGTACACAGCAAGTGACAAACTGCAATCTCACAAGCCACCGTGTCTATGCAAATGCTGTCAATAAGGTTCTAAATAGCTCATTCATTGCCAGACACTCATGCCAAAAATTGAAGCTCTTCTTACCAAGCTATTGCAGACTGGGGGTATTTTTCATTTAGATAACACTGTTTAAAATATAACTATCTTGCTGAGATATCATTTGTCTTTCACATTCTTTGAAGAAGCACACAATTCAGAATTTTACTTGCCAGTGTTACAGAGACACAAATATCATCATTGCAGCCGGCTTCCTGCCAGCCCTGCTCCTCTTCCCATTGCCCTCTCCAGGCTCTGCGGAGTCCTCTTCAGTTCACCAGCACTGACGTTTCTCTGAACTATCAGTGAGCAGATTCCTCTTGCCAATTCAGTAAAAAACCAACACATGCATTTTTTGCATTGTTACTGGGGCTGGGTACATGTGAGACTGAGTTAGCCCTGAGGTCAGAGAGGGGAAGCACGTGGGTCAGAACCAGCACAAGGGAAGCAGTGGAAGTGCAAGACAGGACAGGAGTGGGACCACCCTACTAGACCGCAGTGACCTGTTAGTCCAACTTCAGCTTCTTATGTGAAACATCATGACAGAAGCATCTGCAACCTGACTTAGTCTTAAAAAGTGTTTCTGTGATGGAGTTCTCTGCCTCTACCCTAAGGAGACTGAAGAATCTTAGCGATGTAGCTGAGCTAGATATTCTGCTTCTGCATATCCTTCATGGGATGAGTAATGTTAGAAGGGGACATAAACTGTAATCTGTGGTCAGCTAAAAAAAAAAAAGACTGCTGCAATGTCACAGAACAAAAAAACAATTAGAATTATTTAGAAAGAAGAACATGGATATATATTCATCTAATGAAAGTTTGTGTTTTCATGTGACTATCTTAATGTCGCAGTTACTCTCCAAAATAACAACTTTCAAGAAGGTCTATAATTAGGGGAAACTGAGAACTTACTGTAAACTGGAATAGCCTGTCAGATTTCTCTTTCACAAACTCTTGGAATTGCAATAACAAGCGTTGATGTAATGGATAGAAGACAGTGATAGTGATGCTTTCTTGTGTTGCTGGTCCTGCTTTCAATGAGAAAATGTTTTTCCTTTCCTCTTCTTGTTGGAAATTATGTGGTGAGCCTCCAATCTGCTCAGATGCATTCACTGCAACTGAAAAGGTGCTCCTCGTTTCTGAAGCTGTATATTTAATTAATGCAATATGTCACAACATTTTCAAAATTCAAGTTTCTTAGAAAAAGAGACATTACTGTGAAAGAAGGAATTTTAAATACATGCAAAACACATTTCCTTGGGAAAGTATTTGATTCAAATTGTTAGAAGACAAAACCCCATAAAGCTCTCTTTTACGCCTGCCTTCTTAATCTTCAGCTGAAGTTTCAGGACCATAAACTGGCATCAATAGAAGCTGCATTTCAGGAATGAAAGGAATATATGGCCTTTAATGGAAGAAATTTTTACACTTAAAAGAGAGAGAGAGAGGGAGCATTTCCATGCTTTGCAGTCATTCAGCATAAAATTACTTACTTATTATTCATAACTGTCTTTAAATGCTTTATTGAAGCATAATGCAAAAAAGTACCTGGCCATACTTAAACCCCAAAATTTCATCTATCCATCCTACATTTGGGTTTAGGCTTCAACATCCATTAAATGACTCCATTATTCCCCCTTTTCTGACATTGCTAGGTCAGTGCACCAATCATTCCTTGGGCGTGACACGGACAACAGCACACCAAAAAAAAAAAAAAAAAAGTCACAGCAAATTTCAGTTGTATTGCTTGCAAAGGAAGGCTAAAGTTGGAGTTGCTAAGTGATAGCAAAAGAAAGTCAGAGGTGCAGCAGGACTTGCTCTGGGTATTCAGTGTCCTGGGACCCAAAGAGCATTTTTTCCTTAAGGCTTGCTAGTTGCATTGAGTTTCGTTGAACCAAAAAACTTCACACACCTCCACTAAACTTTCTCATTTCACATTGAAATCCTTTGACTTATTCCTCTCCCCTGTGCTCAGGATATACAGATTCTGCTTTGTCAGATATTTTTGGGAGGAGGAAAGTGGAAACTATTGAATTTCTACAGCAGCTCATCTCAGATTCTGTGCTTCTACAAATCCTGATGTATCGGCAAGCCCTTAGTCCTACCTGGGGCTACTCACAGGGAAGCAATCAGCTTGGTTTTCTACACACACACACACACACACACACACACACACAGCAAAAAAAAGGAGCTTTTGAGGAGCAGGCAACTATTCTCCTGAATTTGGCTGAAGAATAACAAAACAGAGAAAATATCTGCCACTGCCTGGATCAAGCCCAGCGCGCATTCAGATCAATTCCATCAAAATATTAAGCAGACAACTGTTAAGCACTTATTTACAATTTGCAAATATTAAATATTTTTCCAGATTATGAAGAAATGCCTTAGTGAAGGAAAACCAGTGTTTTCATTCAGCAAACTATTTCATTTGTTAATGGCTGCAGATTTTCTGGTGTAAGGAACCATCCTTCACTTTACTTCCAACTTCATGTATCATGCAAGTCCTTCTCAGGTAGAAAATGCAAAAGTGTGGTGACTTCCCCTCCTCTGCACTCCTCCAGCTTTCCTCAGCAGTGCTGCTGAAATTTCACTGAGCAGCATCCCCTGCCCATTCGAATGTCACATACCCTGTTGCCACCGCACATCCCCAGTGGTCTGCTGCAAGCGCACTGGAACAGGCACCCACTCCCCACCATCCCGTTAATGTCTTATCCTCACTGTCTGCACAGTGCAGTACAAGCTACATCACCTGACTTGAGGTTATAGGTGTAAAGCAATGGCTAACGCACGGATGCTCCCCCTTTTTTTTGGCAGCTGCTACAGATTGAGGTACTAGGCAGGTTGGTTGCCACACAAAGATTTGATCCACTATAATTAAAGAGAGACTTGAGCCTTTCTAGTTGCTCCCCAGCCAGACAGAAAGGGCAGGACATTTATCTGCCTCCTGAGCAACATGGGAAAGAAAAGCAACCAGCTATTCCTTTCCCACTTTGACACATTCCTTTGCAATCCCAATGTCTCACAGAAGTCAGTGCTTGGACCAGAGACAGAAATTAAAGTCTTCTAAGTCTCAGTGGAGAGCACCTGATCACTGCACTATTTTTCCTCCTGGACAAGCTCTGTCAGATTTAGTGAGGTGGTTTATGGAGTTAATGCCAGAGTTACCAGCCCTCTGCTACACAAAAATTTGGCAGCCTAGTGCCCAAACCTCAGCCACTGCCCATTCCCTTGCAGGTTTACCCCTGGCTTCAAAGCCCAGCGCTCCCAGGCCCATCCTTGCTCCGGGAGTCACAGCCCCTGGCAGAGGGAAGGCTGAGGGCTAGAAAACAGTTACCTCGCACCCACCCCAGAAGAAGAAAGTCGGCCGAGCTCAGCATATCATAAAGACCTTTTCCCATTGTTTAACATGAACCCAGGGTATACGCCTGAATAACATTATTCTGCAGATGAATGGACTTTTCATTCTGTTAGCATAGTCTCCCTGTTGGTTGGAAGTTTACTCTTTTGGCAGTTATTCTGGTAGAATGTAATAATTTAACTGTGATTTATGGTACATCTATATGCAGCTGGCTTAGTGCAAGGTGAACGCACAGTAGTACTTTAATAGTTCTTTTCCATTAGCAGGTATGTTTTTCAGTTGGCTTCACTGCGATTGGAAGAGTTGATAAATGTAACATATAAAACACTGTTGGTAAATGTCTTCAGGCTAAGAGTAAGCTTACTGCTTGACTCTCAGAAGGCAAGATAACTATATGCCTCTAGAAAATAACCTTCCAGGTGATAGCTGTGACTAAAAATTTGACAGAGAGGAAGAAAGAGTGTTTACAGTAGGGAGCTTAAAAGGAGTATCTATTCAGAAGATCTAGGGGAGGGAAAAACCCTGTCTTTTCTTGCATTGCTGTTTTTGCTTATAGGCTACCTTTCTGAATATTGACACTGATGCTAAATGCCATTAATAATTGCTAAGTTATATTAAATTGTATATCAATCAAATTAATAATGTCTACCATACTTGAGGCATTTAGGTTCTTCAAAATCACTAGCATCTGCTGCTATTAAAAATGACAGATGATTTGAAAAGCCAAACTTTCAGTGAAAAACGTTATCTAACAAGGTGAAATTAAAATTTACATCTTTTTCCAACATAATGAAGATAATTAAAAAGTGAAAAAAACCCCTTTGATTAACCCTCATCCCATTTTGCACAGCACTATTATGCAAATTAAACATTGAACATTCTAAACTTAGTACCAGCAAAAGAATCTAATATAAATATATTCTAATTTAAAAATTAAGAAAATATAAAAACATGTCATTGGATCTCTGACTGCAACCTTTGTCACTGCTGAATTAAAGAGCAAAACTGGGGGAATATGCTGCAGAGAGATAACTCATGTCTCGAGTTGCTGAAGGATTAGAGTTTGCTCCTGTTTCGTTCTTGTACTAGGCATCGTATTATTCCCACAATGAGTTTGTTGTATAGTTTAATTAGCCTCCCTACTATAATCAAGCTGTGCTCTGTCATCAGAAACATTCAAACACTGCAAAATATGCTTCAAATTGCTGCGCTCTGGGTTACTGGGTTTTGTTTTGGTTCTGCTTGTTTTGTTTCAGTCCTTCTTTTAGTTCAGTTTTGTTATTTTTCCCATTGTAAAGGTATCACAAGAATGTTCATTTTAAGTTCTCCCTGATAGAATGATGGCTGGCAGCACTGTACAGCTCCGAACATTTAAAACCTTTTGTTCAAAGTCCTTTTGGTTCCGCAGGAATACTTCCTTTGGTCTCTATAGCTACTCTGTGAAGGCCTCAAGCTGAAGACAAAAGCACACCAGCAGAACCGAGTTGTAGGATTTCTTTTCCTTCCATGTGGATGTTTGTTTTGGAAGGAAAATTCACAGATTCCCGCCTGCAGTTTTCCGGCTGGGTAAGACTGCATTTCTGGCAAAGGACTAGGACAGCTAACAAGTATTCAAAAAAGAAACTTCTTTAGATTCACAATATCCATCTTGCAGAGAAAACTATCGCTGTGCAGGGACACAGATGAGGTGGTGCGAGGGCTGCACTCTATCTCTCAAATCCCAGCTGCTGCTTAGAAATACTGTATACAATGCTCTCTACCAAATCTACAGTAAGTCATTGACCAAACTACTTGTCTGCTTCTCCCCCCCCGCCCAAATTAGAGTAGCTAACTTAATGAAAAATGATTTTTTTTCTTTTTGTCCCTTAGGAGGGTCTGAACATAAAGCTCTTATCACCAAGCCACAGCTGTAGGAGGAATCCTTTAATCACAGACTTCCTCCTTGAAGAAGAATATAGATTTATGACTGGACTTTGGTTACTGACTGAGAAAGAAATATTGCCAGCAGCCACCATACTACTTCCCATAGGCTGTAAACAGCTTTAATCTGCTTTAGCTGTCATTTTGAAGTCGAGAGATATTAGAGTACAATGTAATTATGTAGTTGCGAGCAGAAGCACAGTTTATTTTCTTTAAACTAAAGTGGCAGAGGTAAATTCGTAGACTGTGCCTAAACAAACAAATTGTCCTCCCTTGCTCTTCCAGCCACCACGGCTGCAACTGTCTCACCCTTCTTGTGCTGCTTCACTCACTCTGCTCTTCCATAAATACATTTTCATGGGGACCCTGGCTTCCCACCACGGTGAAATGAGCTCACGTCTCTCTCTCACACACACACATAAAAAGAGAATATTTTCTTGGTTAGTACGAAAAGCTACTGGAAATGCTGTATGCTGGTTTTGTCAGGGGCACAACAGTGACATGTTCACCCCTGAGCTTCCCAGGGCAAGAATCCACTCCCATAAGCACAGATGCTCATTTCTTACTTGCTTAAATATAGCGTATGTCTCTCATTATATAGAAAGTTTTAAAATAACCTGATTAATGATGATTTGTCTTTGCTTTCATATCTAATAGGGCTTCTCAGGAAAAAAACCCTCCTACTTAATATAATGCACACAAAAAAGGACATTTAGCTTTTCCCCCCATCTCTAGAAAAAAGAAAGTAGTTCCTTTTGAATTTTTTGGGAGGGAAGACCTAGAAGTTCACATCTGGAACATGCAATCTCCAGGTACAGCACTTAACTGAACAGTTTCCTGTACTCTATGTGAAAGCTACAAACATTAAGTTACAGAGTTATTCTTCATCTGACCTAACATTTTGTTTTGCATACGAAATGAAATTTCTTCAACAGGAAACAAGGACCAATTTGCTACCATGGTACCTCAATTGTTGGTCAGTATGGTACCCATTTCTCAAACTTTTGGAACCTTTAATTCTGTCCTGTACGGGAGAAATCTTTACAGTCAGTTTCTACAAATAATCTCAAAAGATGCACCTATTGGATCTGCTTCAGTAAAGCAGAGCTGTAAGTGCCTAATGTCTAACTTAATTTAGCATATCATCTAAGCACACACTTAGTTTTACTGAAATCTATAAACTTAGAAAACTGTAATAAGCATAGAGATGCACCTCCTCACCTTATTTATTTCTTTATTAAGTGAACATAATGAAATTACATGGACTACTATCATTAAAGGATATTTGCTTCTTGGCCTGAGATTTCAGGGAAGAAAATACTAAACCAAACTTTCCTCCTCGTATGATGTAATACTGCTGTCTTTGCATGAGTTAAGACA
Organism: Elanus axillaris; assembly: GCA_026212715.1. Lineage (NCBI taxonomy): Eukaryota > Metazoa > Chordata > Aves > Accipitriformes > Accipitridae > Elanus > Elanus axillaris. Next base: position 5,657,764 of record JANZLQ010000064.1, on the reverse strand, counting down.
ACAAAATGCAGATAAATTGCAGTCTTCCTGGATTTATATTGTTCTATGCTGCATACTGCGTTTTAAAATTCATAGATTGAGGGATCTATTTGCCATCAGCTACACGGTATTGCCTTTTCAAAGAGCTACTGTAACTATTATGCAGGACATTGCAGCCTCTCTGGATTTTCACACCAATAATCTCCTCCTGATTGAGTTTGTTCACCTCCCATATTCTATCAGAAAGTAGTTTAAAAGTCTGAGCCTGCTGTGTGCTGAGTGCCATCAGTTCAGCTGGTCTTAGGTGGTACATAGAAAAAATGTCATGAATTAATACCACTATGACCTAGAGAAAATATATTTGTTCACTCATTAGCAAAAAGAAAAAGAAAAACAAAAACCAAAACATGGTTTATTGGATGAATTAAAAGGACAATGATGTGCTATAGCACTGGGAGCAGTAATTATCAATTCTGTATGAAAAGGGAATAAAGTCCTGCAGGGCTTTTTGCAGCATCATTTTGCCTCCATATTCCAGGCAGGCATCAACCTCCATGGAATCCAAACAGTTATCCAAGCAAATTATTCCTGCTAAGAGCAAGACTTCAGGCAAGCACTCAAGATCTTGGTGCTGTGGGCCCATCAGTAAGATCTATTGGGCTGAACTTCTAATTTCAGAAGCTGAGGAATGTACATCTGTCCTACACAGAAAGGAGTAAAATACAGTGGCATATGCACTTCAGGAGCCTTTACTACTACTCGACAGCTACCTCAGTTCTTTATTCAAATGAAATCACAAGAATGGGCAATTTTAGAGTCACTTCTGAGCTTTAAAAAATGAAGTTGCAGAGCAAAGAGGACGGAGGAAAATTCTAGCACAGTCTCAGAATGAAACCACATGGCTTCAAAAATTGAGCAAGTCTTTTGACTAAAGACAAATGTTTTCAGTTCATAACTTTTATGATAAATTGTTGTGATAAGTAAATGAGAATAGAGATTGTGTTCGTATAAAATGTTCAGGAGGGTCACTGACTGCAAATTTCTCCAAGCTCTTCTCCGTCAGTATTCACTAGTCATTCCAGACATTAAAATGAACAGCTAAGCATAATTCTGTACAAAACAGCACCATGATCATAAAAAAACCCCAAACAAACCTAAAAAGCAGTCCTATCATTTCTATTGAAATAGACAGGGATGTTCATTCAAAACTAGCACCTTCTAGTGGAAGATATCAAGATAAAGATAACCATCATGAATATCTTTGTTGGATTAATGTCGTAGGTGGGGTCACACTGACACTTTTTGTAGTAAACTCTATGATTAATAAAACTGCTTGGAAAGTGGTTCTTTTAATGGCAGACAGATATATATTGTATGACCCAAATTCTTTGTAAATGGCATCTTATTGTCAAAATGGTGAGAGAGAAATCTGATACGATTAATGTTCTTTCTTCCTCCCTTTTCCTCACACTGCTCAAATAGAAGACAGCTAATCGTGTTGCCTACACTTTAGCGATTAACAATAACAGGGTGATTTCTGCAAAGTTCAGTCCTTGTACCTTAAGAAAACCCTTCATTTTACTTATTTTGCACTACAAATAACTAATGGATATGAATCAGAGGCCTGGAAGTGACCTCCAGAGATCAGTTAAATCTGTTTCCTTGCTTGCAGGCAGAAAAATCACACATGGGTTCTCCCAATAGATGTGTGTCTATCCGAGGTCTTCAAGGACCTGCAAACAGCATCTCTGCAGCTTCCCTAGCCACTCTGCTCCAACATTTCATGATCAAGGAAAAGCTTTTCGTAACATCTAAGCTAAATTTTCTTTTCTATTATTAGAATGTCTTATCCCGCCTGCCATCAGCATGGAGAACACATGTGCAGTTTCACCATTATTTTAAACTTACCCAGAATGACTTTTTGTCAAAAGGTGTGATCCCAGTGACTCTGGCTGCACATCCTTGTTGTGCCTCTTGTGATGGCTTCAGTGATTCAACATCTGTTGGCTGAGCTGCTGATTTGGCTGAAAATTAATTGAGAAAAACAACTGGTAGTTTTGAAGCAGATTGATGACTGCAAAGCAGTAGGAGGGCAGCCTGAGGGTTGAAACTTCTCCTGTTGGTGCTACCAAGAAAAAAAATCGCTGGAGCACCAGCCCAAGATCCTTTCTCACTAAGTTTCCACCTAGCCAGCTGTTTTCTATCCTGTGTTTAGGCATTTGATTATTCCTTTGTAAGCCCAGTACTTTCCTCTTGCCTTTGTTGAATAGAGCCACATATCTATAATAGTGCCATATATCTAATCATCAGACTCAATCTCCTGCCATCCAGCATTCAGATTTCTCCTAGTTGGTAACATCTGCAAGTTTAATAAGCCTACTCTCTATCATATCCTCCTTATCTTGATTAAAAAAAAATTAAATAGCATCAGTATTAGACACAGATAAAATGGTGGGTTGGTCAATGTTTCTGTAATTGAGGACACCTGATAAACATTTTAATTAAAAAAAGAGCAGAATACTGTTGATGCATCACTTGATTAGAAATTAGGCCTCACTCACTCCTACTTCATCAGCTGATATACCAGAACAACTGGAAAACAAGTACAGCAAACACAGTGGTCATGTGTGATAATGAGCCCAGGTTCTCTAGAGAATTAACTTTATTACTTCCTTTCTCATGCTAGCCATGATGGACCTTCGGAGAGACGCAAAAAGTACAGTGACTACTCTTATTATTTTATTGTAGCTACAACAATTCAAAGCCAAGACTTGTGAAGAAAAGAGAAGGACCACCTTTCAGGAGGAACAAACCCAACAAATATTTGATGGAAAAGTCCTGCAGTTACTTACGGTCTAAAGAAAATCAGTTTTCAGCCACTTCATGGATATCACTGCATTCAGTAGTAAACTCTAACCTGTAACAACCCCGTAATTCTATGACACAAGGTGGTATTGAGGCCAAGAGCTACAGCAGAACTAAGAAAGTTTTCTTCATGTTAACACCAGCAAGGCCCTCTATGGTGTCCATGGGGAAGATGGTAATACCAGAGAAAACTTTGAAAGACATTACATAAACACATCTCTAAGAAAGGGCTATTAAAAGTGTTAATTGTGACTACCAGTAGTGTGCTTGTGAAAAAAAAAAAAAATGTTGAAAACTAAAGGATTCTCAGATAAGGTTTGTTTGTGTTTTCTCTTCATAAGAAACTTCCTGACCCGGGAGGTAGAAGAGGGAAGAGGAGAAAGAGAGACCCTATAGAAGCTAGCCATTGTTATCCAAACAACAGGCATGTAGATTTGCCACTTTGAATCCAAATTGCCTAACTACTGGGATGGTAGTTACACTGTTCCTCCCTTCCCCACAACCATTATCTACTTTTGTCACCTGCTTCATAAACCAGAATTATTGTTTCTTATATAAGCCTATAGAAATAGGACACTAAATTAGACAGACTACTGGCTAATCTGTTAAGGTGATTCTTGTATTCCTCATGGAGACCAGTTTGTGGAAAGTCACACTCATAAAGTTGAAGTTCTTTCCCTGCTGCGAGAACCAATATAAGGCTTCTGTGCCACTTCTAAGCCCTATAGCTGTTGTGCTGCATAGATATATATTTAACCCCGCCATATTAGTGAGCAGGAGCTTCAGGATTTTGTCCAGGTCATTAATTAGACTCTAGAGCAGGTTAAAAGAAGAAAGAAATAAAAAAGAACGTATTTGTTTCATCTACACAGGTTAAAATCCTACAGGATATTTTCTACTAATAGGAGTTTTAAAAAAAAAGTTTAGGCATTTAATTTGCTGTCCACAGGGGTGCACTGCTACCTCTCACCACTTCCTCCTGTCCCTTCCTTTGCCTCAAAGACCGCAAGTCAAACACCTGTTTCTTGAATATGACAAAATTGTTAAAGTGCAGCAATTTTGTTTAAGTACCAGAAAAAATATATTTATGATTAGAGCATTATGTGCTAATATAACATTCAACAATTAAAATTACTTGCATCCAAATTTTATTGCTAGTTAATGGCATCTAAAATAGTATTGATAACAAATGACACAGAGTATCTTCCCAGAAGTCTAATTCTTATTCATAAAATTGTTTCATATACTGGCTTGAGTAATGATACAATATATAATGGGAATAATACAACCCATTTGTTGATGATTTTCTGTAAGCTCCATGTTAGAGTTTTCTTTAAACTTACAAAGAAAGCTCAATAAAGTAAGCTTCCTCATATAAAATTGGTAAATATGTTCAAACGGTGTCTGAAACCAGCTCCATTTTTCCTTGTAGTTATAAGAATACAAAAGGAAAAACCAAAACAGACCCCAAATTCGACAAGCTTTTCATGTTTACAAGGATTTTCAATAGATTCCAGTCCAAACATGCTCAAAGATGGCCTCATTCCAGTGATCACAGTACTGCAAGGAGTCCCTTTAACCCTTAGGGACAAAAGTAAGGAGCAATCAAAAGAAGCTCTGGCTCACTGGTATGCAACAAGAAAAGCTAGTAGTCAACAAGAACTCAGGTAGCTGTAATTAGCCAAGTTTTCCCATAGCTCTGAGAGTTTTCAGAAATAAGCATTCAGCTCATTTACATGTGTTAGAAGGTGAGCTCTTATTGATGACTCTTGAGAGCAGTAGGGGGTTGGTGAAACCCAAGCACTGACTGCTCTTTTTATTGCTTGTGAAACTTTGCAATCCTACGAAGTCTATGGAGTAAAGCAGATAGATACACTCCTCCAATGGGTTCTTTTTTCCTGCTCTTCATTCATTCCTCATTTAACTCTTTAGAAGAAGTAAAGTGGAGGTTATAACTCCTTTACAGAGCTAAGTCATTCGGATCATGCCATGCATAGTAAATACTCTCCTGGTCGCCCTCTCCTACTGCACCAGTTCTCACTTGATACTACAGACAGGATCGCGTGCAGTCTTTTTGCCTACATTCTGCAGAAATTAGGGTCATCAATAAAACAAGTCAGCGACAGTACAGATTCCCTTTATTCACAGCAGGATGAAATGCTACATCTGAAAGCAAGTGCTGTCATTTCAAATGTCACCCAGTATGTCACCAAATGTCACCTTCCTAGATTTTTTTCTGTAATGACAGTTTAAAGCTATATGTGAAGTTTGCTGAACCCCCTGGTAGATCATCTATTATGTTCCACTTCAAAATCAGATGCTAGACCTTCCTGACATCTGGCAAGTGATTGCCCTGTAGTTACAGCAATACAAAATGAAAAGAAACCCAAACCACCTCCCTACACGCAAGCATGTGTGCGCACATGTGCGCACGCACACACACAGACACACGCTCACCAAACCTTTACCTCTCAAAAAGAGCTTCTAAATGTCTTCTAATCCACACATGCACTTAAAGATCACATCAGCACCTTCACCTTTCACTCCCTGTCTGCAGTTGATTTGTCTGCTGTTTGTGGTCTTTAGGGGTCACATATTTGGAAAGGTGAGTGTTTCTCTAAAAAGGAGATTACTCACTACCTTTTTTAAAATGAAGGCTCGAAATAGACCTGTCAAATACATAGGGGTTAGGACAGGTGGACATCCAAACTCTCTGGTTTTAGACTAAACAGATGTTTGTAAACAGACACATATGGATATGGATCCCGAGTATGAACATTTAGAAGAATTAGTATGGGAAAACTTGCCCTACTTTACCACTATTTTTCAGCAGTTTGCATTCATGGTAAGTTCTGTTATACATTTTTGAAGTGTTAGTGTTGTTTCCAGTTTGTATTGGGCCATTTTGAGTATCAGCCACAGAGCATCAATAACACCTGCAGTATATGAAAGAAAAAAGCAGCTCATGCACTTTTTCACAGGAACCCTAGCAGAGTTAAACACTAAGTAACACTCTCAAATCCTCAAGTGTCACACCCCAATATCATCGTACTCTTCTACAATTTTATATCTAACATCCGTGCTCTGACAAGCCTTATTTTAGCAATTTGTGTCTCCAAAAGTGACTTAATCTCTTATCCCCCTATGCAAATCTTAAACCAATGTAGGCACATTTTCAATTGCATTCATTTATCAGCACTGTTTCCAAAATACCTGCAAAAGAAGTGGGCAGTTTTATTGATGACACTCTCCAGGTTTATTTCCTGACTAGCCCACTGTTTATCAATGCTCACTTCCCTCCCCCC
>JANZLQ010000064.1:5627161-5645577 GCA_026212715.1 Elanus axillaris | reverse complement strand
CCATTCAGTAGTAGATATTAATTAGATAATGCTTAATTTGGATTTCTGAGTTGGGGGTTGGTTTGTTTGCTTTCACTTACACATGATTTGGCACTCCAACATGGTTTAAGATGGTTTATGGGAGCTCTGAATTTCATTTTTGCAAGCTGCTAAGTTCTCACCTGTAAGAGTATTTTGAAATGCAGATGAAAGAACAAAATGAAATAAATGAGCATTATTGCAGCACTTAGCTTGAAAATGAGTGTCTTTCAATATCCCTCCCATAAGCAGATTATTACAGTAGTAAGGGCAGTCCAAAGCCTGTTGGCCTTAGCTGAATTTTTTAAAAAGTACCTTTCAGCCAAAGAGAGAGATCTATCTGTTCAGTAGCCTAAGTCTAAAGATTATGATTCATGATGTTTCTCTACATACAATTAGTCAGTTCACTACATCTCAGCACATTCTCCTATCAGTTATAGGACTTTTTTTAGTCTCAGTGTTCTTGTATACTTCTTGACTGCATAATTACTACTAATGCCTACTAATAAGGCATAAATTCAGGCTTCAGTCTCTGTCGATAACGTAAGATCAGTTCCTCAGTTGGACACATCAGCTTTTATGGCTTTTGATATAGCTTCTTTTGGTGTTGTCCATCAGCTCACAGGAAAGGGGGAAGTCAATGTTCTTCAGTATTCACAAATATTCTGTTCGTCACCTGCCTGTTTCATTCATTGCATCCCCTCAGTCACACAGCCAAAGTAGGGAGATGGTCGTGGGTTTTTTCAAGCCTGAATCATCAATACGCCATTTCAAGCCTTCACTTAAGCAGGACTGCTTTAGCGTGAAGCAGTCAGTAGCAACAGAAAGAATTACTTTGACTATCTAATTATTATTTGTGGAGCAGTTCTGTTCAGTAATATTAATGACTGTATAAAAAACAAAATAACTTCTTACAGTTTTGCAAGATGTAATTCTTTTAATACCTGACCTTCTTATGTTTTAATAAACTTACTGAAATTCCTTTTTTAATTATTAAACACTCTAGCTATAAAAAGAGAGAAAATGCCTTGGATACTGCCTGTGGTTGAAAAATCATAAACAAGAATTTTGCCTTTCAAATATCAGTTGTCAAACACTTTGTTGAACATCTGTCTTTCAAGGCGATGCTAGCTACACTGCCTGAACTGCTTTAAAAATATTAATCTATAGATATCACCAATGCAGCTCATTTTTCTACCTTCACTTACCTCATAATGGTTTGTCCAGGATATCCAGCTGAAATCTAACTCGGTATAGAAAAGAAAGGGCAGCCCTATTCATGCAAGACTTACACTGTAATGATTACCAATTTTGTTTGTATCCTGTTCGTGCCCAGGAGACTCGCCCCTTATAAACAACACTAGCACCAAGAATTGCCCCAAAGTCATACTACTAAAGGAATTACAATCTAAAATCTTTAGACTGCATGTTCCTCAAATGTTTCTCATAGCTAAGTTTAAAAACTAAATGTTTCTAAGAACATTTCTGAACAAGTGGACTCTTTGCTCTGTTTTCTTCAAACACACATCACACCCTAGAAACCTGAATGGCAACTCAGTTACACGAATGTGAAGTTAGCAGATGAACACAATAACAGCAGAAGATGTGAAATCACTGGCCGTGAGTCACTCAGTGAAGACATACCTATTTCTCTCTAGAGAAAGACATTTGCATGACATGTCAACAGAATATCTGTAACCACTAGGCAGAACCACTAGGAGGAAAGGTTCAAGGGCTAATGAATCTTTTGGAAAAAAAAGTTTAAGTAACAAGGTTGTCCACACACAAGCTAAAGTAGCTTTGAAAACGCTTTAAGCTCTATTACTTCAGGTAAATCAGAACCCCCTAGCAAACTAGTGACTAATGCCAGCATAGTACAGTTGAACTGTCCTCGTAAATGGAGCAGGAAGAAGGAACTGATATTAATACAATAGAGGCTGGTTAGGAAAAAATTACCCTAACCTTCCAGAACACTTTTGTCTAAGTTTTATGTATGTATCTGTATTTGTGAAAGAAGAAAAGAAGATTCTCCCAAGTTTTTTCTTGCTTGTGTTTTCTGAAACAAAGTTATACTTCCCATTATTGAAGTGCTTGAATAACATCTTTTGCTACCTCATACCCTAAAAAGCAGTTTGGAAAACTGTGAAACCCTCTTTCAGATTGAGAAAGTCTCCTAAAAAGCTAGAATCCAATCTATAGCTATCTTAGCTGTGTAAAACAGATCATTATTTGATTACCAGACATACATGCCAAGTCATAAATTAATATTAAAGTCAGTGATGGGACCTGAACCTTGATCTGGTGGCTTCCCAGGTGAGTGCTCTGTGCTTGAGGTAATAGAGTAATTAGACAGCTTTTCCCTCTGAAGGATAATTGCTAATACATGTTAGCTGTTGGAGGGGAAGCCCTCCTGAGGAGCAGATACGGGTTTCCTTTTTCATTAAAAAAGAAACTTAACTTTTTCAGTGGTTAACCTTCAGCATATTAAAATGTTTAGTGCCTAAGTTAGATAGAAGTGTTCCTCTGAGTAACAAACAATTAAACATAGCAGACAAGTGGGAAAGTAGGACTATGGTTCTGAGACAAACCCACGGTGACAATTAAGTAAAAGCTGCCCTGCTAACCATTCTGTCTAGGCATAACCCACAGTACTGCAAGCCAGCATACAACTAGTACAGTTGTTGAGAAAGGTAATAAATCCATGTGATTCGCAAGAAGCTCAAATGGTCTATACCTTGTCTACAGTTATAATTTTTCAGAGATAATACCTAAGATGTGTCACACTACATGTGTACAAATCTCTTTGCTTACAAAGTGCAAGGCTTAGTTTCCTCATTTTCCCTGAAATCTGGTCTTGCTTTTGGAGAGTCATAAAGCTGCTTATATATATGCATATACATTTATTAAATAGATCTGATTAATAAATATCATTTGATCTAAATCTATTCTGATCTTAGCAAATTAAGATTACCCTGACCCATACAAAGACAGAAATATCCCATATACTGAGTCTTAAAAACTCTAGATACACAGAAATTCTGATAGATGAAAGAGAATTGTACAACTCATGAATACAAAATGTAATACCATGTCAGAAGCTCAGTTTGGTCCACTGAAATGTGCAGAAGTTTTCCTATTGACATGAATTAAACCAGGTTTAGAGTCTAAATCATTTAGGTCTGATCCTGTCTTCCCTTACATCTTCTGTGATCATTAGCATTTTAAAGACTGAATGTCCAGTGGGTATGAAAAGCTGCTAGTCTATTGAGTCTCACAATATCAATGCCAAGATTTTCATTTCCTTTTAGGTGTTTTTACTTCCAGAAAATGTTTTTACTTTCAGCAGCGCAACATACAATATATCTCAATGCACTACAGGTGAGCACACTATATTGCTGGACAGCTTCCATGGGCTTCATCTGTCTGCTAACTTTGAATAAGTGTGACAAAAATCCCTTCAACAAGATTTCAGTGCTAAAGTGAGATAGATTTGAGCACCAGAGCATCCTTTCCTTAATTCCAAATTTTTTTTTGCCTTCTGTTTCTGTAGCATTTCTTTCCTTCTACACCTTTCCAGGCTGAACTGGCGTTCCTGGAACTCAGCAATTCCTGTCAATCACAAAGAGTTAAGGCCACTTCCAGAAAATTGGAACTATCAGCATAGCAGCATTAGTGCTGCAGGGACAAGTGGCGTGTCAGCAGTAGTAGATGGAGCCATTTACAAATTGCATTAAAAAAAGGAAAGGGTATGATTACTGACCCCTGGAAACAGAGTGAAAACCCATTACAGCATTTTTGGTTATTGTCCCAGACTGCACAGTACTTTTCATACTATACCATAATAAAGCACTCTTTTGTTTTCAGCTACACTCCCCCATTGCACTACTTTACAGTCAGCATCAACAGTATGCTGGTTACTACCTTCTGGAATAGATGTAAAGTCAAGGTCCTGTCCATAAGAACCTATTGAAAACTGCTCTGTGCTTTTGCACATTTGGAAACATTAATGTGCATGTTCTATTTCAACTTCAGTTTAAATAGCCATATATGCTAGCCACTCAGCTTAGACTTTTTCAAATAGACAGCTGGCTTGCTTGAATTTCTTTTCATAAATAAATACCTGCACATATATAAACCTGACATTTCATTCTGATAACAAAAGACCTGATTCACTTCTATTTATGTTCTTCCTCCATGGACCTGCTACCACACATCCTCACAGATAATCCCTTGACATTCACGTACTTACTTGGAGAACAAGTACCTCTCTGTACAAGTGTGAGGTAAGACCATGCCATGGTACTCTGTTACAGATGGGAACTAGAGACACAAATGCACGAAGGCCCACATCTTCAAAATTATTTATGCACCCATCTTCATAGATCTTAAATACATTCATGGATATCAAGCCAGTGCATCCATAAGGAAAGAGAAAACAGAAAGAAACTTTTGGGACTCTCAGATCAGTGATATTTCCTATTCCCAAATGCAGCAAGTTTGTACACGCTAAGTCTGCTAGTACTGCACAGGACCTCAAAGCCCCACAGCCCCTGTGTTTGCACAGGAAGGTAGCACGTGTGCAAGCACGCAGACTTCATCATGGGGAGGATATGTAGAGTTTTATGGATTGAAAGCTGTGGAGAGGAAGATTTCCATTACAACATAAAGCAAATAAAGGAGAGCAGCAGTGAGAACCCTCACTACACCACCTTATTGCCAGTGTATCTCAGGAAAGACAATTAATGGAAGTCTTATGTCTGCATATTTATCAGTCCTTTTGCTGAGACTGCCAACATGAATAACTATGAAAGCTACTTGTGGTGCTGGCTGACAACTGTCCTCTGAGAACCTCATCAAGAGCACTGTGACCTACAGAACTGCCTTTTACAGATGGGAGATTTTGAGTCCAGTTTGGGCCTTTGGAACCAAATTGACTTAAAATGAAGTTTGGCTTTGGGGCTGGACTGGTTGCAGTTGTTACAGCTGCGGCTGGGAAGGCCCTCTGGGATATGAGATACTTCTGTATAAGACTGTTTTATTAAAACTGCTGTCTGAATGATTTGGAGTAGGAAACTATTTAACAAATTCTGCATCTCTGTCTGTTGGCAGGTTACAATTCTGTAATTTATTCATCCCTGCTTTATCTGCCAAACTCTCTCCAATTTTTAGTCTATTAATTGGACACCAACAGTGTACATTATGAGTATCTGATATTCATCCTATTGTTTCTGATTCTCCTCTGGGTGAGGAGAGCTCTTGGCAGCCGACTTCCTCCACTGTGACCACTCAGGCTTCCAAGTCCCGCATTAACTTTCTGATTGATGAACATTCTCCAATAGTCACTTGAAATTTACTGCTTCAGCAACATTACTGCCATTAAATTTACTTGTCTGAATATTCACAGAAGTCAGCCCAAACAATATAAATCCAATACACTACTGAATATAAATGAGGTTTAAAATATGTGTATTAATCTAATAATTTTTGTTATTTGAATATGATGGATAATATTTCAGTCTGTCACATTGCTGGTGTCGAGATATTGATAATATTTTGGTTAGGCAGGCACTGTTTTCAAGGATTTGCAGTCACTACCATTTATGTTCCAAACGACATGCACACCATAGTTTTATTACAGTTAATTTATTAATCTGGATCAGAAGAAGCTATTAGTTAACATATTCAAACTAGCAATAACTATACTGACATATTTCTTCTTAAACCTGAAATTTGTTTATAATATCAGTAGAACTAAATTCTTCCAGTGTCTAGGATCCAAACAAAATAGTTTATCTAGCATGATTTGGTTGGATTTGCCATGATTTGCCTCACTCATCTGCATTTTCTGACTGCATTATTTAGCATCATGTTTGGCACAAACATTTTCATCTACCTGGCACAGAAAATAGTTTTCCCTGGGTTTATTTCAGAATTGCTGAAAGTAGTATTTTAGTCTACTTCTTCATACCTCTTTAGATGGAGTTGATATTTATAAAAGGAGCAAACGGTGTTATGATGCTAACCTAAGAACTTCCCTTTAAATTTATCTCTGTCTTTTAAAATCTGAAAGATGTGCCAGGAGAGAAGATATGATCCATGTGACTTAATGACCATTCAGTAGTCAAAGAGGCAATTACTGAGTCAATGTTAGCAAGGAGTTAAGAATGTCAGCATGACAAGATGAAAAGAATAGATTCTGCGTGACGCCAGGGGCTCTGTATCTGCTTTGTGCTCCTTCCATTAATCCAAAATCACAGACTCAACAGATCCATGAATAAGGAGACTAGACATCCTTTAGGTTTTGGTGGTGGTCTTATTGAATAGTGAGCTCTTATTTTGTGGATTGTGCATCTTTTGGGTGGTTTTTTTTTTCAAATTCTTATCTGAGTGATTATGCAATAGAAAAGAGCCTTTAGTGTGCTTAGTTCCCAACCAGTTTTGTTGGTTTTGAAACAGAAAAAAATACCCAAGCCAATTTTTTCTACTCACTGTGACCTTCTGAACATTATTATTCCTCTAGAGTTGTTATGGTTTTACATGATTTTGCATTTTCCTAAATTTTCTTAGCTGCCTTTAAATGTTACTGTAAATCCCTTCACCCATTTCCAGCTTGGCAAATCAGCTTTCTCTTTGTTCAACGCTTTGTAACAAACATTTTAAAGACACTCTTCTCTCCTCTTACTTTCCAAGTTATCAAACAAGACCCTTGGGATCACTGAGGATACAAGGAAATTTTTCACACGAGGAGCCTAATGTCCTGATCACATTTGGGGTTGAGTAATTGCATTTCATGCATAGTGCATGAACATGTGGAAGAATCTCTTCTTTGCGCTGTCAGCTAGACACAGCACTACAGCTCAAACTGTTATTTTTCAGATTGCTAGGAATGCTTTATGGAGAGAAATATATATCTGCTAGCAAAGCATTTTCCAAATGAAGACGGAGCATAAAACCACCCTGAAAGTAACACAAACTGGTAATGGTGACATTTTGCAGTTTAACTGCATTTGCTAGCAGAGTCATAAGAGGTAAAAACCAAGGTTTTCGTGTGCGTGCAACATCAGGGAAAGTCAACAGCATTAGCATGCTGCTTGTGCTGGAAAAATACAGGAGAAGCCTCAGCAGTGTCAGGAAGGATTTCTTCCTGACAAACAGCGTGTCTCCTGGCTTCCTTGTTCTGCAGCCCTACCAGCCGGGTTCCGCAGTGGCAAACGAGAGCATGCCCTTTGCTTGGCACTCCCACCAGTATGGCTGCAAGGAAACATCCAGATCACAAACAGAAGTTGTATTTACAGTCTGTGTTGCTCTTCTCTCCTCTTTTGAAAGCATTTTTCTCACCTTCTCTTCAAGAAAACAACACTGTGTTCTAACTGAAGCAGCATATGCGAGCCACTATCAAGTTAGTTTTTCCCCAGGAAAGAGCAAATAATACCATCACTGGTACAACTGAAAAATGATTAAAAAGGTGTGGGTTTTTTTAAATAAAATCTGCTGCTAAAAGGAAGAGGGAATAAGGGACCTTGCTACAATGAATGCTTTACTTTATGCATCAAATACTTTAAACCACTTACCCTTATTTCCTGCAACTTTAAAGAAAAGTTAGAAATATTTTTAGAGGTGATTGTTCGCTATGGAATTAAGTGGGTCAAAGTCTCTATACTTGAAAATCTAGATCTTTTCTCATTATTTAACTCTGTGCAAATCAGAAGCAAATCAGAACTTTCTGGACTCACTTATTCCATAAAAATTAATGTAATAATCCCCACAGAGAAAAAAAAAAACCAAACAACAACAACATTTTTTCCCCCCACATTTAGAAAAATAAAGGGCATTTAGTTACCTAGGAGGAACAGAACATGTTATTCACATGCTTGTGATATTAAATTTTAAAATTTTGCAACACTTGGTAAGAGAGGCAGAAAACCTAGACCAATTGAAACCTGTGAAAAATGCAAAAGCATACCAACGTTAGGAAAACAAGAATTTATGTAAATCTAGCTGTCAGAGGATAACGGGTCTATTTTCATAGTTTGGAGACTGGAAATGTTGGCTGCCAGAGAGCTAGGTTCACTTCAGAAACTAAAAAGAAGTCTTTAACTGTTCACACAAGATCAGAAGTCAGCTGATAGCTGAATAGAGACAAGATTTTCCTGTTTCTTGTCTTGTCATCCCACACTGATTTATTTGAGCTTCTTTTTCATTTAAGGGAAAATTTCAAGACTTCTGCTTGATTACAGAAAAAGTATAAAATCCCTAGATCAGAGCATTAATGAACCCCAAAGTAGAAGTTGTTTTTTTTCCCCAAGTAACTTCTCAGAGTTGTATAGCTGTCCTTCTTTGTTTAATCTTTCCTCATATGTGTATTTTCTGTTGTGTTCTCTTTGGATTTCACAGCAATTCCTAATGTTCTACTTAGTGTTTGGCAACAAATCAGCACTAACCTGATGTCTTAAGAGAACAATTTACAATAACTTTAAGATGTCTTTTGTGAGTGGCAATAATTAATTTGGAGCCCATAATGACATAAGTAAAGTTCGAATTACTTTCCTTTCTATAAACAATACTTTGAATTAATTGTCCAATAACTCAATATTAAGTGATCCTCCTGTAACTTTTCCATGTCTACTATAGATTAAATTGTCCTGCATAAATTTACATCAAGCAGACTTTGTCAGTGAAAATCTCTCTAGATACACAGCACAAAGTTTAGCAGAGAGCCCTGCGAGACCTCATTAATAACCTCCTTCCAGCCTGAAAATTTAGCATTTATGCCTATCCTTTATTTCTAATTTTTTAACCAGTTACTAGTTCACAGAAGAAACTTGCCCCTCTTAAAAACAGCTCTTCTGACAAAGTTTTTGGAAATTCAGGTTTGTTATATTGCTTAGATCAGCCTTAGCCACATGGCATGTTTGCTGCTGGCATCTGTGGATCTGCTCAGTCACTGTGAGTGCACATACCAGGTCCAACGTTGCCATCATGACAAGGATATCATACACCGGAACTTCACACAGTCTCCCACACCTCTGTCTGCATGGAATCTAGAGGTGTGGGGAAAGTGTTGAGCTATGGAAAACACATACATATGTAGCCATAATCCTTTCATCAGATCAGCTAACTTGTACTCATGAAGCAGGCTAATTGAGGAAAAGCAGAAAATATGCTTTTGTTCTCTTACCAGAGACTGCTTCAACATAAAGTGGTGATACAGATGTTTTTTAAAAGTATCAGAGTCTGTAAGTGTTTAACTGTCAATCGGTGCAATAGGACTGCAGTCCTGAGTATCTCCTGTTGCTGCTTCAGTCCCAGGGAATTGCTAGCACTGTGGTCCTGGTGACAGGGCGTGCCAAGTGTAATGGTGCTGGAGCCAGGACTTGCTTATTCATGTTTTTTGTCTGTGGGTCTTTGAAGGTTTGACATGCTGCTTGGATCCAGCAACATGAACTGGTGTTTCCCCTAGCAAAAGGTAGAGGCCAGTATTTGATCCAGTGATGCCATATGTTCTCGGGCTATGGTTCTGTCTCAGATACTTGCTATATTTTTAGCACCTCCCTGATCAGTTTTAACCAGGCTTGACATCTGGATAGAGGAAAGAGACCTTGTTATATCCTGTCAAAGGAAAGACAGGAGAGTTCCTCTTTGTCAGAAGCCACAAGCTCGCCAATTGATACACATGCAGCTTTTCACCGTGGTGACTGACCTAAACACTAGAAAAAAGTGCAGAGGGAGTCAAGGTGCTGTCAGGACCACAGAGGAGAGGAAGAGACTTGGAGAGGGACCACTAGAGACATGAGCAAGTTCCTGAGGGAAGCGTGGGCTGGACAGGGCAGTGTTGGAAAGGAGAGTTGGTTGGAAGGTTGGAAAATAAGGTTGCAATACAAGGGAAATGCACACATGAAAAGTGTTTGAAACAGACATGCAGGGGATTTAAGATGCAAAAAAAAGTGTAGGAAATAAGACTTCATTTTCTGCTGTTCACAAACTCCCCTCATTTCTCTTCTACTAAGGTATTCTTGTTAACAGTCATCTTAGCAGACATTTTCAAAGAATTAATGGTCTCTTCATCTACTGCAGATGATTCTTTTTTTTATGCAGCTGACTGTAATTCCTAGAACTCTGGTGTAATTCCAGATTCTGAATTAATCGCCATTCACTTTCAGGATGTAACTATCATATTACGTCTTGAAGTCACTCATTAAATTCACCCTATCTTATTCAAGAAGTATGCTGAAATCCCAGTGCACATTTTTGTTACTTCTTGGTTGAAGTACTTTGATGTGCTTGATTTGTTTTGGCTTCCTAATTTCTGTATGAACTGTTTTGCCATGATCTAGAATACAGCACGTTCTACTCCTTGAACTCATGACTTTTAGCAAAATCACTAGGACGGTAGCCAGATTCAGAGACGTATGTACTTTCATTTTTAGGACCAGACACTGTTACTGAACTGGGCCCTACAAATTCCTACAGAATCACAGGAAGCTGATTTTCTCCTACCATCATGTTCCTCCCCCAGCAAAGCAGAGAGAGGACAAAAGAGGACACCGCCTCCTCTACACCTCCCAGCCCTCAGTTCCATCTGAGTTCAGTCCCCCTGAAGCCCTCCTGGGCTCCGAAGCCAAGACACAAAGTTGAGATGAAGAGCTTCTGCACTCATGCTTGTTACCTGAGGGTTTGCTGCGAGAGCTTCACATGGTGTTGCAAAAAGACAGAGTTATACTGAATGGATGAAGAATCCATTTCAAACTACACTCCTTGGTTTTGAATCTAAATGTGACATACTCTCAACAGAAGGCAATTTAATAGCCTTGCATTTGTACAGGTGGCTTATAAAACATATATGTCTCTCCCCCAGCTAGTGACTATTAAAGAGAGCAGGTGATACGCAAACACATGATCAAGCCTACTGCCTGAAAATGTGGAACAATTAAGATATTTTACTGCATGTCCTTCTTTGTTTAATTCCAGTATAGTTACAAAGTTATAATCTGCAGTGCCTTAAAACCTAAGAAAAAATTAACATGCTGTTCACCTGAATAAAAGTCTGTTCTTCTTCACTGATTCCTTTAAATGGTCTGAAAAATAAACTGAAGTTTTCTTTAACTAACAACAGCCAACTCCAATATTTCAATTTTCACTGAAAGGGTAGTGCAGCAAAAGGTAATCTTCAGATAAGTAAATGTAGAAAATACTACCATCTTTGTATACAGGAAGAGACGGGAGAAAAAGGCACACGTGACTGTTTATTCTGTTCTCTCTAGTTATTCAAAATACCTTGTATTTCAGCTAAATAAAGGTCCTTACAGGAAAGGTTGAAGTGGTAAGGGTGAGAATGAGAATGGGTCTAGGCAGTTTGATTACTAAAATTCATATTGATTTCAGTTGCTGTGTGGGAGAGGAGAAAAATTATTCCCGTTTTAGTTTTAAACATAAAGCCAAACCAGTTTCATTTACTTAATGACAAAACTAGTCACAGCAGAAAAGATTTTTTTTTTAAGTACTTTGCAATATAAAAAGATCTTTGGCAAGCTTCAAAATAATTGTATGACATTTCTGCTTTTTTCATTTCTCCCTAATATCATATATGAATGTATATACAGTAAATAGTTCCTTCATTTTGATAAAGAATTCAAAATAGGGATAGAAAAGTGATGGCAAAATCTGTACCATAATAGATGTCCGAACAACAGCGTTGACTCTCTCAGAACTGCTGTCTAAATAGCTTCCATTCTTGCAAACAATTTGGCATTATATATCTAGTCATGTTTTTTGAGATCATGTTCCCTTAAAGCATCTCAGACGATAGGAGACTAAAGGGGCCCACCCATCCTGAAATCCAAATACAGACTGACCCAAAGTCTAATGCTTGTAAAGAACAAAGACATGTCATCTGACCCATTAAGCATGACAGCTTCAAGATCCATATTTATTTATTCCTTGATTTTTTTTGAAATTAACAATCCACATGATTTCACTCGCGATAATGAGCAAGTCTATGAAACGTAGTTGTCCCACATGCTGCATGTGAAAACAGTATGATACCACAAAACCGGCCACCTGTTAAGCTTGTTTGCCATCAGCCTTCATCGAGCAAGGCTTGAGGAGAAAAGCTGGGGCACACTTGGAACTCAGGTGAGCCTGGAACTGTACAGCTCTTTAAAGCAATATAATAAAACCTGCAAAAATAATTTTCAAAGAGAGTGGAATTAGAAAGAACAGATTAGTAGGTATATTCCAAGGCAGAGGTCCACCAGTATAGTGAATGCCATACTGAAGCCCCCAGAGGAGACAGGCTCCCTAACTAGGAGGATGAAAATCGCAGAAAAAGATTTTTAAAAATAATGGCCATGATAGCATGCTAAAATATTCTGATTCCTTGATTGGAAAGGTGATATGTAGATACTGTTGCTGAAAGAATGTTTATGGTTCTAAACAGAAACTCCCTATGCTTTCAGGGTTGAAATAGCATGGCCTGAGGAACACAGCTGTTGCTCAGTCTAGTCAGAAAATGTCTTCTTTTTAGCTTTATAAATCTATCTAGTTGAGGCTTTCCTGCTTTGACACAAGATTCTAACCTCAGAGAGGGAATTCTGTGATTGGGTGAGAGATGGAGGGTAACAGATTTGCTGAACATTTTGCGTAGCAAAAGAGACCTGGTTGCTTTCTGATCATGGTCCCTGAAGCCAAACAGTTTTCTGTTAAAGTAAGTGGCAAACCAAACAAAGAGAGCTGACAGAAGAACAGACAGACACTTTGAGTTGTAGGAGCAGAGCAGTGAACATGAGTTTGTTCTGCAATTACTTTAGCAACCCACAGCAGATCATCTTGAACTTACATTCTCATTTGTAATGACTGCAGATCAGGTCATCCACCAAAACAAGGCTATTCCGCAGTAGCCCAAACCCAATCTTGTAGAGTGCTTTACAGCAGATTTTATTACCTACTGCTTGAAATGTATGAGATTAAAGAATGGTGAACAAGACAAAAACATAAAAACAAAAGTTCTGTTTAATTTTGTGTCTGCATCAGTAGAAGAATTTTCTTTTAACACTCTTCTTATTCATTGATGTGCTAACCTCAGTTTGGACAGAAATGGTACCTGCTCTGGTGCCTGCAGCACCTCCTCCCCCTTCTCCTCCTCTCACCTGGGTGCTCACTGGGCTGTTTCCCATAGCATTTTCCTCTCTCTACCAGGCAGGGCTTTACCCTTGCTTAAATCTGTTTTCCCAGATGCACCACAAGCATCACTGCGAGGCTGAGCTGTGTCCTGCGGTGGGGCTGTTGGGGAACTGGCTGTGTCCGGCATGAGGGAGGCCCAGCCCTCCTCCGAGAAGCCCCTGCAGCCAGCTCCTGGACACAGTCACCCAATACAGTAACATAAACCAGTACAACAGCAACAGGTCCCATGGTCCTGAGCTGTGCTAGCCGTCCCAGAAGACAATGGCATAAGATTGTTCCATATGACTCTATACTGACACATGAGGCATCAGTGATGCTGATTGCCAGTGCTCATCAATCAGCTGAAACACATGTCCTAACTTGGTATGGATTGGAACGACAAAGGCCTACACCTGAGTGCCATCATTTAACTTGCAGTTACAATTTCAGAACATCAAATATCACATAGTTAATTCCATGTAGCTTGAAAAGCAGCATGCAAAGCTAATTGGGAGACTTGGTAAACATCCACAATTATTCCAAGATAGGTATTCAGCTATAGAAGACTTTACTGTAGCTATACACTTGCTTTATCACAATCAACACGCACACTATGTCTGTGTAGTAACATGTGTGAGAATACCAAATCATTTCCAACAAATCCAACTGGTTTTGTGAAGAGCATGGGTGTGTAATGGGGAATATGTAAAGTTATATTACAACAATGATTGACAAGCTTTCACCAATCCAGAAAAGAAGTTATAACCTGACTGGCCTTTATCAAGTTTGTTTGCATATTTACACAAAACAAATACTCTTTTCATTTAAAGTTCAAGGAGAAAGTATTGTGGGGAAGAAAGTAACAAGCAGAAAACTGACAGCATACTCAGTTCAAGAAAACTGGACAGCAGATTCTTAACTAGCATTCAGAGCAAGAATGAATGAGCAAGCTACAGTTCATCTTTTCATTGTAAGGAATGGATTTGAGGTTTCAGAGGGGAAAATTGAAGTTGGGGGATGTTGGCATTAAAGAAAACGTTGCCCTTGTTTATGAGCAGTAAAGGGATTGGTGAAAATGTGTATTTCACTCAGTGCAGAATTATGCTAGCTCAGGAGAGTGCTTTAAGACCCAAGTTCTGTGGATATTAGCAGAGTCAGATATACAGAAAACACTGTGGAGGATTTAAAATATGAAAGGCATAAGGATTATATAGACTTGAACTGTGAATGAGGTTGAAGTGCATTCAAGAAACCAATAAAGACTAGTGAACCAGAAATGCCCTGCTCACTTATGATAAAATATCTAGTTAATACCAAAGAAAAGCTTCAAATAGACTTGTCTGGTTCTTTAGAAAGTCCCTATAAAATAATACCAGTATTCTTTGTATAAATACTTTCACAAATAAAGAGTGTCTTTTAGAAAGATTGAACTTGGTAAGTAAGCAGCTTAAGCAGTAAGGAAAAGCATATTAAAATTATTTCTTAACTTGCAGAAACATTGAACAATGGTCTGTGGCCATATTCTGTAATGACAACAGACCATACACTGTTCCCAGAGTAATGTAGCTTCCCACATTTTACATATATTTTACATATAAGACACATACCAAAATGTTAATTTGATCCAAAATGGCAATACAAAAAAGGTAATTAACACAAGCACACCAACTACTTACTCTTTAACTCTTTCAGTTTTGCTCATTTTCTCACGAAGTGAGGAATTCACCAACTAACCTACTCTCTTCACCACCATTCTTTTCACTATTTTTAGTGAAAAAAGATACTTCAGACTAAGTGGATTAAATTAATATATTTTGACTAGCAAAAATAAGTGATGAAAAGCATGAAACACTTTCATCTTAATTAGCTCCATATTTCATTTGAACAAAGTCAGACTCGCTGTTGTTCAGAGGAGGGAATCAGTAGACACTGTAGACTCTAAAAGTGCCTTGTTTTCTTTATGGGGGATCTTACTAGAATTATAAGACTCAAGTGAACTATGCAAGAGATAAAAACACATTCTAGCATAAGAAGCATTATAGACACTAAGGCAAAACTCAGCACTTCTCCATCTGTTACCAGTTCAAAATGTGATCCTCATCAATTTTGAATGTGAGACTAATTTTGGTAAATCAGGCATTCTCTTAGTGTTGGGTAAGGTTTTTGTTTTCCATTTTCAGTTATGGAACTTAGGAATGCAAACTGCAAGACTCCTGCTCTAAGTAGGGTATACAAAGCAGTGCTAATTGAATAAAGAAAGCATCCGAGAAGGGCCAGGAATCTTTCTTATTCTCTTAAAGCTCTGGGCATTAGAGTTACATGGGGAAAAAAGTGCAGGGAGAGATACAATAACTAAACTCTTACAGATGCTGAATCCTTGCTCACCAAACCAGCTCTAGAGCAGCCTCCTAGCACCACCACCTCATTGTCTGTGCCTCCACATTTGTAAAGCCTCATTAGCAACTCATTAGTAACACTAAAGATGTAACACACAAACTTGCTCTGGGAGAGGGAATTAGGAAATCTGTATTAGAGAACTAAATCAGAAACCTGGAAACACTTTAAATGATTGTTCAGAGAACATCCTGATCATTATGTGAAAAATAACAAATCACCATTTTTAGCAAACACTGAGTAAAGAAAAAGCTACACTGTTTTAGCGTTTGAAAGGTTAGAACAAAAGGAATTGCTCTTTGGGTCAGTTCCCAATTTATACTCGGATTTGCAATAATAACAGAAGGAAGTTATAGCTTTTACTTAGTGCCTTCAGGAATGACTGAGTTTATTTAAAGGCAGTCAGTGTCTTCTTACAATAATGAAAAAGATCTTTCTGCCCTGCTGTTAGTATCAACAGCTCCTAAATAATACTGACAGTTTCTTCTCTGTTAAAAAAAAAAAAAAAAGAAAAAGAAAAAGCTTTGTTATTAGTTTATGATGTTAGAACGAATGCCAGTTATCTGATAGTTATTTCACACCTAGTTCAGTCTAAATAAAAATCATGTATTTGGAACAGAGTCAGTCCTCCTCAGAAAAATCCATAGCAAAGTTCTGCCTTAATTCTATGGAAGCAGCCGCAGCACATCATCACTCACAGCCCTTCTCTGGGAACAGAGTGCCTTTTAAGGACAGAGTACCTGGAAACATACACTTAAAAAGATGACAATGTTGTGACCTACACTTGTTCAACGGAATTGCTCACGTCCATCTGTAATACTTCTGCGTGAGAATGTGTGACAGGGATATGTTTGTTAAAATTGTGATGGGAAGAAAGGTAGAAATAAGGCTAAATGTAAATAACTGTCAAACCTCTGATGTATCTTTGAGTAGTCATCCTTGAACGTAGGGAAAAAGTTGAATTCTTAGTGGAAATATCTTAAAAGTTGAGGACTCGGTTATATATTATTACGCTTTTTCCACCCACTAACATCAGTTTTATAGCCAATATAACTGACTTCAGTGGGGTTTCTCATAGCATATTTGAGAGGAGGACTATTTTAAGGCAAAAATTTACACAAAAAATAAATACAAGCAAGTTTACCTCTGGATACATCAAAACAACCAGTCACCAAAGTAATTACAGATGCCATGTTCTCTTCTCTTTCTGCCATTTTCTGCTATTCTTCCTTTCCAAAGTAATTTAAGCAGGATTAATTTAAACAAAATTTTGTCTTCAGAACATTTAGGTTGATAAAGTACACAAATGCAAAATAAATATTGAAGGGAGAAGAAACTTCTGAGAGTGTTCATGGAGTTCCTGTTGCTATGGGAACTATACTGCTGTTAGTTGCAGGCTATACATTTGTCTCACTTTGCCTCTGGTTCCTGGAAGGGCAGCAACTCCCCTGCACTGCGAGGTCAGGAAAAGGGAAACTTATCAAATCTTTCAGAAATATTCATATACACGAATTCAAAAGGTTGTTGGTTAAAATAGACCTGTGAGAGCATATCATAAACGCTCTCATGCTCAGAGTAGTATGAACATCAAAAATGCCTGCTCTCCTCCCACTGCAAGCCCATTCCTGCTCCCTTTAATGCACCGCATTTCTGTATCCTTTACCTTTCAGTGATTACGTGCTAATTAATATGAAAGTTACTATACACTAAGGAAGATGATTTGTATAAGATAACCTACTTGGCAGTGCTCTGGTTTTTGTTAAGAACTCCCCAGGAACTAGCAGATAAACCAGGCAAATTAATACAGTGTCCTGGGTTCAGCTGGGATAGAGTTAATTTTCACAGGAACCTGGGAGGGGGCACAGCCGGGACAGCTGACCTGAATTGCCAAGGAGCTGTTCCATACCATGTGCCATCGTGCCCAGTATATAAATGGGGAGCGGGCTGGGGGTGGTTCTCTGCTTTTGGTGGGGGCAGTGGTGGAGCGCTGGCTTCTGGGTGGTGAGCGGTTGCACTCATTTTGTGTATTCTCTTATTTGTATCATTATTGTTCTAACTTCTCTTTTTGTGTTGCCCCAGTAAATTGTCTTTATCTCAACCCTCGAGGTTCTGTATTTTTTTAATTTTCTCTTTCTGATCCTCTTCCCCATCCCACCAGAGGTGGGGCGGGAGGAGTGAGTGAGCAGCTGCGTGGTCCTTTGTTGCCGGCTGGGCTGAAACCATGACATACAGGTAACTGTCTGAACCACCAAAACTGGTAATATTGTCTCTTCCTCTCTGCCAGTAAATTTTAGAGTAGATGCTGTCACCTTTAAAAATACTTAAAAGCATCATTTGTGTTTGAACAAGCCCAATATCTACTCAGGTATTATGGGTTGACCCTGGCTGGATCCCAGGTGCCCACCACAGCTGCTCGATCACTCCCCCTCCTCAGCTGGACAAAGGGGAGAAAATATAACAAAAGGCTCATGGGTTGAGATAAGGACAGGAGAGCTCACTCACCAATTACTGTCATGAGCAAAACAGACTCAACTTGGGGAAAATAAACTTAATTTATTACCAATCCAGAGTAGGGTAATGAGAAATAAAATCAAATATTAAAACACCTTCTTCCTCATCCCTCCCTTCTTCCTGGATACAGCTTCACTCCTGAATTCTCTATCTCCTCCCACAGCAGTGCAGGAGAATGGGGAATGCGAGTTACGGTCAGTTCACCACACGTTGTATCTGCTGCTCCTTCCTCCTCAGGGGGAGGACTCCTCACGCTTCCCTGCTCCAGCGCGGGCTTCCCACGGGGTCACAGCCTCCTTCGGGCACCCACCTGCTCCGGCGTGGGGTCCTCCCCG
>JANZLQ010000064.1:5613462-5627138 GCA_026212715.1 Elanus axillaris | reverse complement strand
TGGACCTCCCTGGGCTGCAGGGGGACAACCTGCCTCACCATGGTCTTCATCACCGCGGGCTGCAGGGGAATCTCTGCTCCGGCGCCTGGAGCATGTCCTCCCCCTCCTTCTGCACTCACCTGGGGTCTGCAGAGTTGTTTCTTTCACATCCCACTCCCCTCTCCACTGCAGGTTTCCCTTCTTATTTCTGTTATCCCAGAGGCACTACCCACCATCGCTGATGGGCTCAGCCTTGGCCAGCGGTGAGTCCGTCTTAGAGCCAGCTGGCATTCCCTGTATTGGACATGGGGGAAGCTTCTAGCCGCTTCTCACAGAAGCCACCCTTGTAACCCCTCCCTGCTACCAAAACCTTGGCATGCAAACCCAATATATTGGCGAATAAAGTACTCTTCAACATTTCAAAGGGTGATCAGATGTTGCATATTGCTCATCATTTTATTTACTTTGGGACTGCATTCTGTGTTTAAATTTCACACCACAATTCGGGCAGGACTTAGCACATGAAAAGTATAGCCACAACATTATGTTTAGACTTCTGTTTATCTAGGTGACTTTCTAGGCCAAAAGAGCATTCAACCACCACTGAAAAGAATGGTTTTGGAGACTCATTCTTTTTCCCCTAGGAAATACTCAGAAACTTAGATTACTGGTTTGTATGCTCGTCCAATGGACTTCATGCATGGTCAGTTCATAAACCTGAGTATTCCTGGAGCAAACCAGTATTAGAATTATTGCTAATCACAGAAGAATAAAACTACAGGCGTAGTAACTACACACAACTACCAGAGAAAGAACAATGCTGTTGAGGTTCTATATTTTTTCAGTTTCCCATTATTATTATGCTGTGCAAGGATTTTATGCCATGTAGGTAGGTTTCCAGCAACAGAAAGTGCTACGTATTTCATCACTGTAGATCAACTATGTATATGTAAGCCCATTTGTAGCAAGTCTGACACTCAGATTAGCCACACTTCCGATACATGTCCTGGCTATTTAAGTCACCATCTCCACCTGTACTCTGGACAGAACCGCTGGAGTGCACCATGGTGACTTGCATGACCATGCAATTTATGCCATCACCTCCTTTTAGGCTGGGGCCATGTCCATTTCCGAGGCACCAGACACAAGGCATGACATCAGGACAGCTTCAGTTTAGTATTACTTATACTGAGCAAAGCCACAAAGTCAGCTAACGTATACAGTGAAGACATCAATCTGTTCTCAGAAAATTAATATCCAGATCCAAACCCAAAATAAGATAAGTCAATGAGAGCTGAAACAAAGCTGGTAATTCAAAAGCTATTCCCTAGCAGCATACATGAGTAGTTGTACTAAATTGTTCTAAAATCCCATGAATTCTAACAGTTGAGTAAAAGGGGTGTTAAAAAGAAGCCTTGAACACTTGGAAAGAACATAATCTTCATGTCTCTGTAATCCAACCTCTCACTGAGTAGTAAAAAACCAACTTTTCTGTTTAGGTAATCTATATCTTAATTATCACATTCAGGGTTTCTTATACTGCCTTCCAAATACCTCATCTCTGCCTCACCTGCTAAAAGGGCACCAGTCTAACTCAATAGGGCGATTTTAATTTACTTATGGTAATTCTGAGGAATTTTGTGGAGGCAGTTTTGATTTGATATTGGTTGTGAATTAGGCTGTGGACTTCCCAGAATAAAACCTTTGATTGTGAAAATTAAGATGCAAAATCCTAAGTCTTTCTTGGAAAGAGTTACAGGATTTATATCAATTTCTTCCATTTTTTTAAAATCTGTTGCTACCCATAAGAAAAATGCACATTTTTATTAACATACCTTCTTTTTTTTGTGTTTATTTCCTTAAATTTAATAAAGCCTTCTAGCTATCAGGGTAATTTAGTCTCAAATCTCCACTTTCCGGTTCAGTTTTCATTATTTCACATTATTCTTTTACCCTTATTATAGAAGCTGGCTTTATTCCCAACTCATAAAGTGACCTGAATTCTCCAGGAAATATTTTCTAGCATTAATTTTTCTTCATTCATAATGTTAATGGCATGACTGTTTGTATCTTTACTTTCTTAGCTTTTATTATTTTCATAATCCCACACTAACACACGATTTTTTCTTCACCTAGATCACACAATTTTTTTCTTGTAATAATGCTATGTACATTTAATTTTCCTTTTTCTCCCCCTCCCCCACCCCGCTTTCATAGACAGTAGGAGATATATGTGTAGTGAATTTGGGGGTTTATCTGTTTTTAAAATAATGTCAAACAAGAATACCAAACAGCAAAAATTTTACAATAAATTCTTATTTGTAATCTTTGAGTCTCTTTTTGACATCTGTAATTCATCTGACAAAAAAATCCTTTCTGAATATACTCCAAAAGCTCTTTATCTGGAACTTTTTCATCTAGAGCACTATCAGCATTGTGTAAACGTGGGTTTGAGGACGTCATACCCACTCTCTTGTTAATGGCATCTATGAGATTTACAATATTTTTCAAGCTAAACTTTAGGAGCCTACATCTTATAGGATGAAATATTTTCAGTATATAGTTTGCCCCTTTAATAAGATTGTCTGTACATGAAAAACTAAATTTTTTTACCATTATTTTATAAAACCTCATCCTTCTTCCTTCAAAGTATTATTGTTCTTTTAAATCTACACTTTCTTTTAGTTGCTTAGATTTTTTCATGAACTATGTCAGTTTTTATGAGATAGCCATGAAAATATAAGAAAAGTTATCATCTCGTTTTCATGTAGGGATTACAATTTGCAGTTTAAATCACAACAGAAAGCCTCACAATCCTCTATCAAGTCACTCCCATTCTGACCTAGATTGGTTTCTCTGTTCCTTGCCTGGACAAAGTACAGTAATTTCTTTCTCCATGTCCGTGCTGTATGTTTCTTATCATTGAATGGCATGGTATTGTCCCAAACAGGTGTCTGCAGAGGGAAGTTCCATCACTCAAGGCCTGTTTCAGACAACTGATATCCACAGCTAGTCCTTTGCCATGCAGCTCTTTTACTATCTGCTTTCTTAACAGAAGATTAGGTAACCAGAAACAAGTCTTCCAAAAACTCAAGGCCTTCATTTAGTAAACGGAAACTTCTTGACTCTGAACTTCTAACCCTTTCTTAAAAAGGATAGAATTTTTTAATTCCTCTAAAGCCTACTTCACCTTCCTTTACAAAAGACTCTCTCCTATTTAAGAAAATGACGACAAAATATCATCTCTGTTAAATTACTTTTTCAATAGTAGATGATTTATAGTTGATTAGGTAATTAAATCAAATACAAGTGGCTGAAAGTAAATCTATTTTTATCATCCCTGTAAATTAAAAGTTCCGCATCATAAAAAATCATGACCATCTTGAAAATGACTAGTCAAGTGCTTTTTATAGGCAAGCAGGATTTATTGTCAATTAACGTATTGAACTGGATAGTCAGCATAACCCTGTGCTCAAGACTTTTTAAATTATTGGCTTCTGCTATCAAGCTGCTCCATATCACAGTAATGAAATGTATCTAGCTATTCACATATTGAACAATTCCTTAGGTTGGGTTTATATCTCACTATAACAACATTTCATTTTATTATTATCTCCGATCCCCTGTAATGAATACAAATACATTCCTTTCTTCCATCATCAGTTTATCAATTTTCATTGATTTGCCTGTAATGAATGCAGACAGGATAGGGGAGAAAAAAATTTAAAGAGATCATATCCATTAAAGTATCTGTACATTCAAAAGTTTTCCACTTGCAGTCGCATCAATTAAAAGAAACCATTCAGAAAAACAATTAAAAGGAAATAGTAGTTTCAGTCTTAATACTTAATTAACTGTAAAAGGGAATTTGGCGGCCTCTATTTTTTTACAGAATATTTGCTTTTGCAATTTTCTTTCCATAGACTTTAAAGAAAAATAAAAAATTCTCATTATAGCTTTGCATTTCATATAGATTAATTTGTCATAATGCACCACATTTTTCTTTTTCAATAAAGGCCAAATGACTAATGAAAATGCAGCTTATGGTGCAATGTGTGATTTGCTATACACAGTATATGTTTACAATTTACTTATGCCAGCATCTCCGCTTCCCACCAGGAAGGCCCCCAGCCCCAAAATCAGTCCTCACTGAGGAAGGCACTCACACTGTTGAAGTGCCTGCTGCACAGAGGAGACCTCAGCACAGTCTATGCATTTTCTACAGTTTGGGTACTGATACTTTCAATTTTTTTCTTAATTCTGAAGCCTAAATAAAATGATATTGGTTGAAGACAAATACAGACATCTTGAAACTCACATTCTAACTGTGTTACAAAATTTCATATTGAAAACCAAACTTTTAAATGAAAATACAAACAGTGTTCTCAGTTGTGACATTTTATTGTACTATAACAATTGCATCTGCTTGTGTTTGGCAATTATATCATTATGTGACAATGTAATTTGATATGAAGTGATACAATAACATCCTGGCTTTCATTCAGGCACAGAAAAAAAAAAAAAAAATCCATGGAACTTATAATGTCTGGCCTATCCAGGAAAACAATACTGACAGCAGAATCTGACCTGTTGTATTTATGTGTTGTGGCAGAATAGGACAAGTTTGGCTTCATAAAGAAAAAGAAAGAACTGTTAGGCAGAAAACAGCTACCCTACTTTTTACACAAACACTCTCATTTTAATAGGTAGAAGACTTATTTGAAACAGATGGACAGATAATTTTGGTGGTTATTTTGAATAAGGAAATGCACTTCTAACTGTCTAGAAAAATCCTATAGCTTTTAATGCCTCAGGAGATCATAGTCAAACACTATAGTCAGATATTCAAGTGAGATGGATATTATTACCAATACCAAAAGCATGCTTCAAGAAGAGGAAAAAAACCCACCCGTTAGACATCAAAACCCAAGTTACTATTATTCCTTATACTGATTTCTTGTGTAAAGAAGCCAGCAACTTTTAGTATTCTTTGTAATGATCACAACATAATCCTTTTCTTTATGGAGAAGATGTATCATTGGTCCTCTGGAGCCCTGTCTGAAACCTCAGATAACTTAGTGTTAATGGGAGAAGAGTAGAGACAGGAAACTACATCTGGAAAAACAGTCCTAAAAAATGATCATGCGTTTGCTGATGACTTTTCTCTGTCCCTCATATATCTGTTGTGCAGAACAAAAATATCCTCCACCACCCTCTTCTGTTTATCCCCCAATTTCTCCAAAAACACCATGTAGCATCTTTGATACCTGTAACACTTCAAGCACTTAGTGCAATTGATACAAATAGCCAAAGTAATCAGGTCCCGAACTCGTGTTGTGGGTCACTTTCTCTAGAATAAAAGACAGATAAGGTGCAGGGGAAATAAAATAGGCAGTTAGCTTCCTTCTGCCAGTTACCAGAAGAGGTGCAGAAAACTAGCAGCCAGTGCCATAATGGTAATTTCCAAACTGCAGGTACCATCATCCTGCCAAATATACAGGTTCCTTCTCAGAGACGAGAAAGACATGGCTGATACCATTAATATAGTTAGAAAATGGTGCTTCTCAGCTTTACATGTTATGCCCAGAAATCTCATTGTCATACATGTTAAAATCCTTACGTATTACAAAGCCAAATTATTTTTCAGGTTAAAAAAAAATATGAGAAGACATGCAAGAGTAACTCAGGACCCCTTTTTAGTGTTGCTAAATTGGGAAAGATTAAAATGCACAAAAAAGAACATGTACTAATAAATTTCTTCTTCCCTGTTAAAAAGAAGTTCAGAAACTGCCAGACTGATTCCCTCTAGACCTACTGAATCCCCTATTTCTGAGGATATTCTTAAATTCAGTTCTCTAGATCACCCTGCTGAAACTCAGTGAGGGCCTGGTATCTAACTTTCCTGTGCTGCTTTGAAAATTCTAGCCTACAGCATTACAAGCATGATTTGAATGTTACTTCCGTGTAAAAATGCCCTTATTTCTATCATTTTAACAGCTTCAGAAGGCTTTCAGTGTTACTCTTGTCAATAAATAAACTAGATATTTAATTTTCTAGCTGATTTTTTTGTCACATGTAATATCACAAGTCACGAATGTTGCATTTAATACTTAAATAATCAGCATGTTCTAAAGCTTGGTTACATTATACATAAGGAGGTAACTGCTGCATGTTGAACTCAGTGGTGCTATTTGCAAGGTGTGCCAGATGGAAGAGACTTTCCTTGCAGTCTTGACTGACAAAAAATTTGCAGAATTGAAGAAGCTTAGAAGACAATACCTATTGTAAAACACACAGATGACTAATTTTGCTTATGCTCTTTTTAGCAGTAATTATTTCTACTTCGATCCAAAATATTTGATAGGGAAAAGAAATTATCTAAGACATTATAGAGACTATAAGCATGTAAAAAAAAACAACCAGTAATTACAAGAGGACTCTGCTGTAGATTCATCATTTCATAGGAAACTTTAAAAAACATTATTTGGAAGCTAAAACATGGTTTCACCATTGGATGAAAATAAAAGTTAAAGTAAAAGTAAAAATTAAAAAAGTTATCATCTCTTGGAAGTTTTTTGATCAATGGTAAAACAATCAGTATCATCTTCTGATCTGCAAAGTTGAATCTGAAATGTGCTGAATTTTGTC
The DNA here is from genome assembly GCA_026212715.1 of Elanus axillaris. Classification (NCBI taxonomy): domain Eukaryota; kingdom Metazoa; phylum Chordata; class Aves; order Accipitriformes; family Accipitridae; genus Elanus; species Elanus axillaris. The sequence goes on along the minus strand of JANZLQ010000064.1, from coordinate 5,620,511 downwards.
CCACCCCCAGAAAGCAGTCAGTGGTTTCTAATGAAAAAGACTTCTCTAAACTCCTTTTTAAGCATACAGTCTTATTTTTGTGTATCATTGATTTATTTTAAATAAATAAAAATAATCCTATACCATAATATTTGTTCCCAAGTCCAAACTTCCATAGTAGCCTCAATGTTTGGGAGTTTTGTTCAGGTACTCTGATGGAAAACCCTCATTCATCTGCCAGAGCCAAGCACTGGTGAAAGAGGGGCTAGCCTGTTACAAAAACTACTCTTCTAAAGGACAACGTACTTTGTATATCAGGTTTGGAAATATTAATGCTCTTCCTTGGAAAATACAAATGAAACTGAATAATGCAAAATCCAGCCTAAAAGTTTGCCCACCAGTCCAATTACAATGTTTTGGAAAGGGTTTCACACCACTGCAATCTCTTTCATGCCCTCTCAGCATGCCCTAGCCTCACCACAAAATATTTCACAACTTTCCCAGTCTCTGCCAATACTATTAGAAAAATCTATTAATAATGACAGCATACAATCTCCAATGGGGATTAAATCCCCAAGCAACATGGCAGAAATTAAGCTAGTCAGAGGGATGCTGGGCATTTATGATTTACTGAACTGCCAGATCTGACTGCTTAAGAAGGCCAGAGGTTTAACAGCTTCCTTGGAATAGTGACTTTTTGTTAATGAAGGAAAAATGTAAAACAAAGGTAAGGGGAAGTGATGTGGTTATTTGTGTCCCAGAGGATTCTGATTCAAACCCAGAGCCTAAGAGAAAGAAGGGAGATAAAAATAACAGCTTGCTAAATGAATAGACTATGATTTTAGCACACTTCTCAGTTTGGCAAAAAGGAGACATCTTTGTCTGCTTAGCTTTGAACAAGTTTATTTGGTGATAAACTCTATTAGCAAAAGCATTTTCCTCTCACTGTACTCCCAACTGTTTTGTGATTCCCTCACACTTTGTTTCTGGACATTTCTGAACAACTTGAGGAGGTGAGGTCCCTGTTTGCCCAGTGTCTCATTAAGACACCACACAAAGCACGTGCTGACCACAGTGGCTTTGTGCCACACTCTAACATAGATCACTTGTTGGGTTTGCTGCAAAGGTCATAGCTCCTGTTACACACTCACAAGCCTAAAAACCCACCACTGTCTTTGAAACCCTGATGATAACAGTCTCCTCAAGTGTTATGACATTGTTTGGGACAGACAACCGAACAAAAATGTGCAGAAGGTGCATGGAAGAAGCACACGGGTTAAATAAAACCTATTGCATCATGGGTCAAGTGACCTCACCCTGCAGACACAACATCATCTTCCATGCCTAGCACACCCTCTCCGCCTTCAAACACTTTATAAGGCACCTCAGTAAAAGAACTTTTTCAATCTCTTCATTTAAAAATCAATAACCTTCAAGGTTCCACAGCTTCCTTTGAGTCTAAGGTAAATAAAACTGAGGGAAGGCTGGAGGGATTTGAAAAGCAATGGAGTCAATTGAAACTCAAACAACAAAGAGAGGAATTCTGTAATAAAAATCACAATGGAGAGAAAACTGTGTTTAAAAATTATGGAGCTCCTGAAAGAAGATTAGAGTCTTTGGAAAAATCAACAGCATTGCCATAGGACTTAACGTTCTGAGCATCTTCTCTGAAAGATCCAAGATGGCTGAAAATTTATGGAGAAATCCAAAGCAAACCTAATGAACAAAACCCCATTATCTGGAGTAGCAAAAGCAATACACCTGCATGAATGTTCAAGGCTCAAAGTGCTGCATAGGAAGAACATAATAATCACAGAGAGCGTGTGACTGAAGGCAGGATTTGAGCAGTGGCCAAAGAATTAGAATAAAAATGGAGATCAGCCATCTTACCACTCCATAAACCCTTGGCAAAGGATAGGAAGTACCTTCATTTGAAGAAAGAAAAATTTTTTACTAAATGACCCCACATCAATCTTTTAGCCTGCCAGACTGTGATTACTACTCTTGAGAGAAGAAATGCAACACTGCTGGGAAGCTGGAGCAGCGCAATGTTTCACACAGAACTGAAAAAGAGGCAGCAGGAAGAAGTTAGATAGCTAAACCTACCAAATATTCTCCAACCTATTTGATTCATTCCTTTACCACAGAAGATACATTTGAACATGATTGCTCTAGAAAAAACTATTTGCCCTCTCACCCAGTATGTGGGGCATTTGTGGTTTTACTCTCACGTGCTGGCATAAAGGAAAACATTCAACTAAAATAATGCAAAAGTTTAGTTAACAGAAGTCATTATAAGGCTGGTGAGTTCTTATTAGTAAATTAATTTAATTCCTAAACTGCACTTTCAGAGGACCAATTTTTACATTTGCCTTATGGTAGCATTTGAAGATTGCTGTTTGGACTAGGAACTTTTGCCAATACATACTGCTAATATGGAAGTTAGGACCTCAACTTTATTGATAATTATAAATCATTATTTATACTATTACAAAACAATAAACAAATATATTGACAAATACCTGTATTAACAGTTTGGTCTTCTACTACTGACAGAAAGGTAAGGAAAAGAAAAAGAAGAAAATAATGGACCTCATAATCCAGCCTTCCTATTTCTTTGATCTATTGTCATTGGTTCAAGTAAAACCTACATATTTGGTACCCTAGAATGAAAAAATGTCCTTGCATATCTGACCTAGGTATACTTATTTCTGCTAAACTGAGATAAACTGCTATATTGCACCCAAAGGGAACGTGCATGATAGTGACAGAGCTGAGAAGGAAGATTGACTGGGACAGCATGTGTCCAGGATGAGGAGACATGCTCAAAGACGAGCATTAACTAACAAGAAATGAAGTAGAGAAATTGATGTGAAATGTAGTAGATTTATCTTAAAGAATCTGATCAGTTGTCAGGGCTCTGCAGGCATCAAGAGACCTTCTTGTCCTTGAGCAGCCTCACCAGGACCCACACCCACACCCTCTGTCCGTGGGCCAAGAACAGTTACGGTCGGGCCCATGTGCCACCCTTGCTTGAGATATGGTGTAGGCAGGCCTGTGAGAAGGCAAATAACTTGCAACAAAGTGTGTTCTAAACCAAATCACTGCATCCTACAGATTTTCTTCACTTTCTAATTGAGCAGTATGGTTTGTGTGGTCCCATGATTTGTATGACATAAACATAAAGCAGAAAGAGATGCAAATGCAAATATTTTGAAGCACAGGGATTAAAACAGCCACTTCCCAACCCTAAAATGTAAAAAGTAGCATCTTCTCTAAGTAAAATTAAGAGTTCACACTAAAAATTTCCCTACATTTCAAAAAACATTCTTACATTTTTCCATTGAAACTAGAAGTATACAATTCTACTAACATCCTTGCTCCAAAGCACTAGGGTTGAACAAAAAGCATCTGGGAATAGGATTCCAATATTGTGAAAGCATTTACTGTCTAGCACAGGCTCATGTTTTTGAGTTGGCTTTCTTTCAGTTTTTTGACTTATGCATATATGAAGGCTTCTGTGCCTGGCTTGTTTGTTTGTGGTTCTTTGTTGCAATGTTTTGTTAACCTTCTTTTATGTATTTTTAATGAATACGACAAATAAGAAATGTGTAAACTCATACTGAGAAGAGGCTATAATGTCTTCCTGTGCTTTTGATTCACTGCCTCATTTGCAAGATTGCTGCTTATTCACAAATTAATTATGCAATGGCATCTTTAGCTAATAAAGTCTAAACAAAAAACATTTAATCCAATTCATAGTTTTCTCTCAATCAAACCAAGTCTGTCAAACATAATTACATTACACATGCAAAGCAGGAATGAGCCAAACATGTGCCACACCTGCTTAGCACTTCTTCAGGCAGACGATATACAGTAGAAGAACAGTTGGCAGCACAGATGGCAAAGCAAAGAAGACTTGTGAAAAATGTAGTTGTAGAGTGTGGGTTTGTGCCTTTTATTGATGGGAAGGGTCAGATAGTGATGTCAGTTTATGTTAAATACACCTTTTTGGTGCCTTTAGGCTTGACAACTCTGATTTTGGAGATACAAACCCCAGTTTTGTGCTTTCTAAAGGAAGAGACCTCTGCAGTTCATAGGAAGTCATTGCTGGTTTCCAACCATAGCCACGAGCTCTGAGGACGTGTGTTATCATCATTTATGATTATGGAGACCATACTGTATTTTAGGGTGATTTGAAACAATATATTCCCCTATCAAAGTATTGTGTATCTATATAATGAAACCTACTTAGCAATAAGAGTAGCGATTCTATACCTTTCAATGCATCCAGTTCACATAAACGCAATAGGGAGCCAGGTATTACACTTATGAGCACAAAATCAAAATATAACCCAAGCAGCCCGTGGTACCTTTTCAATTTTGTGGATATGCTTAACTGATAAAACAGTCATATGATTTATTGTGCATTTATTGTGATTTCCACTTCAAAACTATGTAATTATATCAAGAGGTAGAGTTTCTGAAAATTGCTTTAGCTAAACATTTCATGTTATCTCCTGATACCACTGAAATAACCCCTGCCATTTCATTTACAAAGTTAGCATCTTGCAGGAGGCAAGATACCCAAACCTCATCAATGCATCACTCCTTATTTCCTAAAAGATCTTATATATAGCTTTCGGCTTCCTCTACACACAGGAAAGAAAAAAAACCCAAACTCAAAAAGTTCTTATTCAAAACAGGTTATGTCTCTTATCTTGGCTACTGTTATCTGCTGCTTCTCATCACTACAAACTTGTCCTGTTCAGAAATCTTTTCACATCTGTTGTATATATTCTGCATTTGTATTGCATTCATGTTATAAAGGCTCAGTATGAAACCGTTACTGCATTAGCTTCTTTGACCACGACCTATCTTTGAGGTTCTTCATAACTTTCTCCAGCTTTCGGGAAACATTATTGCCATCACACAGGTTTTCTTTCCTGATAGACTGAGGTAACTATTAAAGAAGATTTTAGGTTATATCCACAGAGAATACTTCCATAAAGGAATAATGAGGATGTGAGGGCAAGTGGGTTTCACAAACTTTACTAATTGCTACAAAATGTTTTCTCTCATTTCTTTCTTTATACTGGTTCTATCCAAGATGCTGTATAGAGTAGGATATAGCGTAAACTTACACTAACTCATGTAACACGCAGAAGGACAGTATGTCCTTTTCCATTACGCATGAAACGTGCCCCTGCAGTACTGCACCACCACAGCCCACTGGTCCATGCTGCGCTGGTTGTACTGTGCTGACTGGGGAGAGCTGGGAGAAGTTCTGGGAGGGAGCCGCCTCTCAATCCTTGAATGCAGTAATCCAGAGAGAAAGAAAAGACTAAGTTTCAAGTGAACAAAGTTGATTTGGGGCTCTCCACTTACTTTCAATATACATCTGGCTATGCCATACTGGCTGCAAGATTTCAGTAACTGTAACATAATTTAATAAGTAAATTAGCTTATTAAGAACATTTTCTAATAACAGTCTTAAGACTGAGTTCTCAGCTCACTGTTGGCATCCCTGCATCAAAGCAGAACACAGCTCAAATATATGCATAATTATTCTACAGCAGGAAGAATGGACCTGTCCTGACTGCTGTGTTTCAAGTATGTTATATATTAGAGAAACTCATTCTCCACTGAAGTTTTGCTCCTGCTTTCAAACTTGTTTTCCAGTTACGTGACCAAAATGCTAACTAACTATTCATACAGTATTTCCCACAGGTGTAGGTACACTAAGTGGAGACTCTGCAGCATCAAGGACTGGGAAAACGATATTGAAAAGAGTGCACGTTCAAATAACTTCTGCAGTAGTCATTCCCTAGAATGCTAAATTTTCGAATCTATTAGTGTGCTTCCAAATTTTAAAATATTCCAGTACAGAATATTTTGTCTGCTTTTCTCCAAGGACACTTGACCAGAGGGCTGTTAGCAAGAGCTGGAAAACTGTCAGTGGAACGAAATAGATAGCAGTAAATAAATAAATAAAAGCACAAACCTTTTTTCAGATATTGAGTGCAAAAAAATTATTCAGAGGAAAATACACTGGGATTTAACTTAAACAAAGTTTAAAGAAATTCACAAAGTTTAAATTACTCAGTGAACAACAAATGTCCTGGGAGAATCCTTATGACAGCACAAGTCAAAAATAGATCAGCAGAAAGGAATACGTATGTTTTTCTAAGAAGAGAAATCTCAGTGCCATCATAAGTATTAAAAATAAAAATAAAAAAATTAACCAGACAATCTTATTCAGAAAGCATATCTGTTCCAGAGCCTCAGCTCCATTGAAAGGCACCAAGATGAACCAGTGAGCAAAGCTATAAAACCAAAATCCCAAACGAATAAATAAAAAGGCCATCTTCTGTTTCAGAAATCAGCAGTCCCATAACACATTGCTCTATAAATTTCTTCCCCACAGACTGAAAAGAGAATGTTCTTGACTAACAGAGCTTTCTTGCTGAAATATCACCTGGGATGTATAGTACTCACTGGCAGGCTTGCACCATCTGCTTACTGAGGCTCCGGTAAAGTAAGCAGCATAAGTGTTTCATGTTTGTATAGCATTGATTTAAAGGAAATTGTATCAGTTTTTACTTTGTCACACAAGGACATTTATAAAAAGCCCAAGTTTATACCACATTATTGTCTCAGCTGTGCACTATTCCAAATGAAGCTTAGTGAATATTTTCCTAATTCTGAGAAATACTGTTTTCCTGGTATTTGTATTTCAGTCTGAACTAGATCAGAGCCAGTGAAGTATCAATCAATAAATTTTAACACTCTTCAAAGATGGTCGTGGATTCATGGATTATACTGACAGTTGTTTGAAGGGTGGTCACAGGGCTGCAATCTGGGCACCAAAATCTATTCTCCTGTGATGGGTTGACCCTGGCTGGATGCCAGGTGCCCACCAAAGCTGTTCTACCACTGCCCCCTCCTCAGTTGGGCAGGGGAGAGAAAATGTAACAAAGGGCTTGTGGGTCAAGATAAGGACAGGAGAGATCATTCACTAATCACCATCACAGGCAAAACAGACTCAGCTTGGGGAAAATTAACTCAAT
>JANZLQ010000064.1:5601071-5613362 GCA_026212715.1 Elanus axillaris | reverse complement strand
GGCGTTACCACTATCGCTGATTGGCTCAGCCTTGGCTGGCGGCGGGTCCATCTTAGAGCCGGCTGGTATTGGCTCTGCCGGACATGGGGGAAGCTTCCAGCAGCTTCTCACAGAAGCCGCCCCTGTAACTCCCCCTCCCCACTACCAAAACCTTGCCACAGAAACCCAATACACCTCCCCTGCCCTGTTTCCAAATGTTATAATCCTGAAGTCTTTGGGCATTTCTACTGAGTGCAACGGAGCACAGAACAGCACCAAATAAAGACCATTTAGGGCCAGAAGCAGCATGAATTACACCAAGCAAGTACTTAATAGCCTTCCTGAGACAAGATCATTAGCATAGGGTACAATGCTGACATGCTGAAAAAAACTAGCGGATATCAGTGCATCTTGCTGCAGAGAACCACCATTACTGCTAACAACCCTGGAAACAGCATGGGTAACATTTCACAGCACCGTGCTGTGTCAGGCAGACATAGCCACTGCAATCAGCTCTGCTGTGCTTTTGATAAGGATACAGCAAAAAGTCAAATTAGTTTTTAAAAAACTAAGCCAAATTTACCCTGTCTTCCGCCAGCACTGTTCATATGAGATTAATATGAATCTCATATGAGATTAATACCACCTACAGACAGAAGGTAAGATATGGTTCAAATTTTAAAGTCAAAAAAAGGACCCTCACTACCTCAGCTTTCAGCCTTTGGATTTGGCTTCCCCTGCGCCCCAGGCAGATATAGATACCATCTATTATTAAGCGATGTGATCTTTCATCTGTTATTTTTTTATTTTAAAATCTGAAGTACTAAAGTAATAGATAATTATTCATTCCCCTACCGTTAATACCAAAATTTAAATAAAAAAGTTTAACATAGAATGTATGAGATGTGCAGTATCCAAATTTGTCATCTCTCATGATTGTGGCAACTGTCACTACACTTGGGTTTCACTTGAAAGCTAGATCTGTAAGATTTTGAACTTTCATTAAATAGTGCTCATTCTCAGAGAATAAGAAAATACTCATATATGCATAAAACACTCAAAAATATCTAGCAAACAATGTATCTCCATCTTTAGTTTTTTCACTAAGCTTTGTTATCTCTGTACCCATTTAATGATTTTAGTTTGAACGTCTGAAATTGGCTATGAAGGTATCCCTTATTGCACAAACGAATGTTGCAAATATTTATGCATGATTTAATCTAAGTATGCAGCCCCAGCGGTGATGCTTACGTGCACAACCATAATCGTATGCATAAATATCTGTCAGACAAGTGTCTGTTTAATTTCAGAACTGATTTTTAATAATTGATGTTTTTATTTGGAAACAAGATGAGTGGAAAATGACTCCTTATACCCAGCAAAATGTTCCAGATTAGAAAAACAAATAAAATTTTAAAAAGTTAGACCAGATTGATAAGTTTGCAACAAAATATGGAAATGGCTATCCAAACCCCTTTGATTCTCTTAATTTTTATCATTATTCTAGTAAAAGGGATTTTTGACAACTTTTCAAGTCAAAAGATAGCCAAAAGCCACTTTCATTAGAGCAATACAGCAAGGTAACCTAAACAGCCAAGTTACTGGAAGTTAGCAAATGTGACACCCATCTACAAGAAGGGCCAGAAGGAGGATCCAGGGAACTACAGGCCTGTCAGTCCCACCTCGGTTTCAGAGAAGGTTATGGAACAGATGATCTCAAGTGCCATCACATGGCACGTACAGGACAACCAGGTGATCAGGCCCAGTCAGCATGGGTTCATGAAAAGTATGTCCTGCTTGACCAACCTGATCTCCTTCTATGACCAGGTGACCCACCTAGTGGGATGAGGGAAAGGCTGTGGAAGTTGTCTACCTGGACTTTAGTAAACCCTTTGACACCATTTCCCACAGCATTCTCCTGGAGAAACTGGCTGCTTGTGGCTTGGATGGGCGTACTCTTCCCTAGGTAAAAAAATGGCTGGATGGCTGAGCCCAAAGAGTGGTGGTGAATGGACTGAAATCCAGTTGGTGGCTTGAAATCTGCATGGTGGAAAAGGACCTGGGAGTGTTGGTCAACAGCCAGCTGAATATGAGCCAGCAGTGTGCCCAGGTGGCCAAGAAGACCAATAGCATCATGGCTTGTATCAGGAATAGTGTGGCCAGCAGGAGCAGGGAAGCGATTGTCCCCAGGTACTCAGCACTGGTGAGGCCACACCTCAAATACTGTGTTCAGTTTTGGGCCCCTCAATACAAGAAGGACATTGAGGTGCTGCAGTGGGTCCAAAGAAGGGCAGTGAAGCTGGTGAAGGGTCTAGAGCACAAGTCTTATGAGGAGCCTGGAGAAAAGGAGGCTCAGGGGAAACCTTATCGCTCTCTACAACTACCCGAAAGAAGCTTGTAGTGAGGTGGGGGTCAGTCTCTTCTCCCAAGTAACAAGCGATAGATCAAGAGGAAATGTCCTCAAGTTGCGTCAGGGGAGATTTAGATTGGCTATTAGGAAAAATTTCTAAATGGAAAGTGTTGTCAACCATTGGAACAGGCTGCCCAGGGAAGCAGTGGAGTCACCATCCCTGGAGGTATTTAAAAGACATGTAGATGTGGTGCTTAGGGACGAAGTTTAGTGGTGGACTTGACAGTGCTAGGTTAACGGTTGGAACTGGCAATCTTAAGGGTCTTTTCCAACCTAAATGACTCTGATTCTAAGTAAAGCAGGAAATGGATTTTCACCTGGCCCACTAAGGACTAACATCACACCCTCTCTATGGGTAGAACTGTCAGAGTAAGTTTGCTGCCATTCATGTCATAGTCTTCTTTTACCCTCCCACAGACTAGGCTCCTTCACTCATTATTGAAAAACAGCAAGTTTTCCTGCATAATGTGGCAGCTCTTCAACAATGAAAAGAAAAACTTGCATGTGTCTATGTCCTGCTGATGGTCCACTGATGAAAAACATTTAATTGTACAACTATGGAATTTTAATAAGTATCGATTTAATTCCTGTCATGAAGAGAGAGGACTGTGAATCTTGTCAAACCAGCATGAACACAGGTTAATGCAGGGTTATATACTGATCCATTTGTCTCTTTACTAAGACTATTTTTCTGCTAGGAGAAAAGTATCAAATGATGCAAGCATATTCCAAAGATTTATAAATAATGAATGCCTAATCTTACTTACTGTTTGATGTAGAATAAGATTTTCAACATCTCTATATTGTCTTGTTTATGTTAGACTGTGAAAATTTGAACTAGTAGACACTTATGGAGATGCAGGTAATGCCAGGGGAGAGGAGAAAAGGGTTTTGCCATTCCTAAATCTAATCAATTTTTTTTTGTGGAAGAGCTCTGTCAGTCGGGATTTGTGTGCCACATTCCAAAAATGCGTAGGGAGGCCTGCAAAACTGTTCAATAACCTTGTATGCAAAAGGAACACAGTGACAGCTAAAAAAAGGTGTTCGTACTCGGGATTAAGGCCAGTATTTATCTTCTTGGCAAAGGTGTCTACATGAAAGACTAGAGTAGTGATACCATACTCTACAAACTACTACAAAAACAAGATCAAGAAGAATTGCATAAATACACCTATATAACATCCATCACATTAATGAGAATGTAGAGACAAATGCAACTTGCTGCTAAACTTGGCATCTATTGACTACAGAAGAAAGTTAGACACTGCAGAGATGAATACTATCCTACAGCCATTGGAAGACCACAGATCTGAAGTGATTTGAGGCACAAAAGTTCATCTGTGCAACAAAGTAGCATCTTTCAGGTTTGGCAGCCCACCAAAAGCAAAACTGAATACTATTATCATCTTAACAATGGTCTTTTCAGACTGGTGTCTCAAAGATCTGCTTGGGAAGCTGATCTCGCACAGCTAGAGGAAAGGATGCTAGAGTATTAGAAAAACCTCACTTGCCAAAAGTTTAGGTGAACACTGTTGAATATCTAAGGAAGAAGGTAATGACAGCTGGGCTAAATTGATGGACTAGCAATCTGAAAACAGAAGCTTTAGTTTAGCATCAGATGGGGTGGAAGTAAAAGCTCTTTTGTTTTTGACCAATGAATACAACAACTTATAGGGATATTTGCTCAGTATTTTGCTGGAGGGAATGCAAGGCCTTGCAAACCCAGTAGGGGGAAGTTAGCATATACTGTGAAATGTAAAAACTTTCAAAGAAGGACAAGGAGATCTAACCTGGTGAAAAAAGTACCTGTGTACTGTTTAGTCATATTGATCTGGCATTTTAAAAGTATCAAGTGTGAACTTAAGTCCCACTTTCAAGCTTTTATAGCTTATTAAATTGCAATGCTTCACTCTTTGCTTTCAACCTGTAATTCTGAATTGTTTTTCAAGGGAAGGTAAAAATCATAATTCCCATGCAAGTAAGGTGGAACTGTGAGATTATGGAATTTTTTTTTCCTTTTTAATTCCAGAGTTCTGTTAAACAATTTTTCATCATAAACCAGACTTGCTGGCTTTATAGTTATGCAATCAGTTATTATTGAGTCCTAAAGGTAAAAATAAAAATACCACTTTCATGTAATTGTGCTCAGAGCTCTTAGTAATCATCCATTTTTTTCTTTTTCTTTTACAGTAGTCAGGCAAAAATACTCTTTAGCCATGGGCTATGTACAGAGGATAAGTAGGGGTTTTTTTCTGCTAAAGTTATGAGACAAAAGATGCAAAAGGTTGAGGTTGCACAAGAAGTCATAAAGAAATGGTTGTTAATGATTGCAAGGGTGAGTATAAAGTGATAGAATGTGATGTAAAATGCCTGCGTTCTGCTCAGAAAACAAACCAAAGGAAGTAAGTGGTATCATTGTGAACTGTAGACAGCAGATGGTTATGAGTGCGCCTTGAGTCCCACAGATGCGAGTCAAAGTGATGATTTTACAGCCTGCCTCAAGTCCATACAACAAAAAGATAAAATACCCACAAAAGGATGAGGCTGTTAAACACTCCCTTTTGTAAAAGAACCCATTAAATGTTTGGCATGAAGCTCTTGTAGTGCTCCAAGTTTACTGTTTCTGGTGAATGCCAGAGGCCTTCTGCATCTGTGTCATATCCCTATGTCAGCAAATGACCAGCAATTTCTGCACTGCCTGACAAACATTTGAAAAGGCACATTGTGCAAATGTATGCATTTTTGAATAGCTCCTCCAAATTTTTGTTACCAGACCTGAAAACAAAACAGCTCCAGTGGCACCAACTACAGAAAAATAAAATGAACCAAAGTTACTGCTCTCCCAGATTGGTGACGATCACAGCTCCTCTCCCTAGTCACAGCCCTTTGCAGCTGTTTGTTGTCAGGGCGGAAAGTACGAGCCTTGGCATTTCTCCTCTCTGCTGTACTCTGGATGGCTGCTCAGCACATCGAGGTAATTGACTCATCTTGGCTCAGTCATAACCTCAATCAGCTGGACCATCTCATTTTCCCCACAGCCAAGGAATCCTGCCGTTCTTAATATTAGGGCAGCAGCCAACCTGTTTTCAGAGGGAAGCTTATTGCAGAATATCCCTCTGTATCCCTGGGAATTAGCTGAAAGTTTAAATGTTTCTTTTGAAAGAAAATACTTTTTCCAAGAAAGGGAAAAAAAGATCACTTTCTACTGTCCTTCTGAAAAATCTTTGAACGAAAAGCCAAATCCCAAAACAGCACTGGGAAAAAGTGAAAGGAAAAAACATTCTGGGTTAAATGTGAACCTCACACTTGCTGAATTCACAATCAAAATATTTGTTCATTGGATTTGAAATCGATTGCAGGTTACTTTCATCTATTCACACAGTTGCAAAATGGAAATCTCCATTTTAGACATTTGAAGATTTTGAAGCACTGAGATTAACAGGATCTGTGTCAACAAAAGTGACAGTCTTTGGCTTGCTTCTCTGGAGAAATAGTACTGCTCCTTCCCCTCTCCCCACCCATAACAGTTGTGGCTTTCAATGCAGCAAACCTTAATCAAACCTTCTTTATAAATATTGAAGTGACCAAGTATTTTTATAAATTTCAGTCACCTCAGTTATAACTATAGTTGGGTTTTGTGTGGCACACTTTACTATTTCATTCTGGATTTTCGTTTTGCTCCATAAACACAAATGAAGTTCAGCAAAACCAGACAACCTAATTTTAGGAATTTATATTGATTCCCTACCATAACTTTAGCTCAAATTCAGACTGTTCTTTGGTGTATGCAAGTTTTCAAGCAATTTCTGCCCTTTCCTTAGCTTTTTTGTGTGTGTGTGTGATTTTGACAGCAGTAAAGCCAGGGCAGAGGAGAAGGAAGGTGGGGCCACAGCAACAGCAGCAACTGAGCTGAAGGCAGGGAAGCAGCAGGGACACTGTTGTATGGTTGAACCATCTTGGTTCAAATAATTTCTGCCAAAAGCTGAACTTCTAGGAGGAGGGAAAGCTCTTTCTTTCTTCAAAGCAAGGCAGAAGGCTCTGCTCTGTGCTTTTCATTTCTTTTGTCAGGAACGGGTGCTCATGTCTTATTTCTTTCCTGAGCAGTCTGGGTATGTGCTTTCCCTTCCCACAGCTCCTTGGCCAAGCCCCCATTATGCTTCACCATATCTTACCTTCAACAACCAATTTTCCCTGTTGCACACAGACTAAATGCTAAGCAGTTGTGCAGTTACAACCAAGCTTCACCTTGTCTGTGTAGGAGAGTCTCCCAGCCCCACATATCTGGCTCTAGACTGGTATGGAAGGAGCACAGAGCCTGCCAAACTGACAGCCTGTCACAGTACTTAGTGCCAAAACATTTCAGTCAAGCTCTGGTATTTGCTGTAACACTGGCATATATAATTACAACTTAGAGAAGAAAAACAGCTTTTCAGCTGGTGCATTACAGAAAGGAAAAATAATATTTTCCTCCAGAGCATTAAGCCTGGAGAAGGTTATCTGCCCCCTCTGCTGCTGGCTTTTAATTTTGGGAAAGAAGAAAAAGGATCTGCTGATGCTTTTTGCAACCTGGTGCTCCTCACAAGCCATTACCCACCCAGGCTCTAGTCCCTCCACAACTGCTTCCATTGCCCTTCGTGTAAACACAGGGCATTTCCCCACTCCTGCTTTGCCTCTGGGAATTTAAAGTAAACTGAACAATGGTTCCTGGATGCAATCGGTGGTGATGGTACAGTTCCTGCCCCTTTTCACCTACCCTTTTGTCATTTGTTTTCGGCTTGCAAAAACCACTACTCTTTATGCTCATCCCTCTGCAAAACTGTTACTTTCCAACTCAAATCCATCTGAAGTGGGGGCAAGGAGATAAATGAATTCAAACTTTTATTCTTGAAAATGTCTTTCTTACCACGTCTTTTTTTCTCTCCACTTTCCCATCTTTGCAATAACTCATTTGCAGCTTTCTCTTTCCAGTCTTCCTCTCTTATACAAGCTCATAAGATAAAGATAACCCCCATAAATTTGCACATCAGCCTGGTAAAATGTAGCTTATGAAAATATTTTGTGGTATGCCGAGTTTATCATTGGCTCTGGAGGACCTAATTTCTTATTGCGACACATGGAATTTCTCCTTGTAAGTCACCTATGCAATGTGAGATGCACATACAACTTTATCAGAAAAGACTTCTTCAGTTATGGGAGTAAAGTTCTGGAACCGAGCATGCAAAGTGTGCACTAAGAGATACTGAAAGCTTGCAAGAGGATTATCAGTGATACCAAGCAGTATCATTGTTCTGCAACACACAGAATTTCCCTCTGAGGCATCTCACACTTTATCACAGAAAACGCTCACTAAATGATGATTACTTTCACTTCAGTTCTGCTAGGAAATCTAACTGAGGGGAAAAAAAGTCTGGAACACTTCCACTGGGTTTTCTGATGGAAAAACACTCCACATGTAAAAATCAAAACATTTTGTGGGAATGTGTTTATTTAAATGTATTTTTGAGGGTTTCTTCTGTAAATCTGCCCTGTTCCTATCTGACATACTGCCAGCCTGACTGTCTGTTGTTTAAGCCCAACAGCTGTCTACCTGGTGGCCTTCCAGAGTGGAGCTCCTGAGTAGCCCACATGTTGTCTGTGGGGATCAATCAACATGGTGCTCCTTACCCACAAGGGAACAAAAGGCATAATTCCACCTTTAAATCTGTTGGGCATGTAACACACTGAGACATTTCTTGCCCTGCTCCAGGCAGCTGCTGTGTAACTGTGCTGAGAAGTGTACATGTTACACAGCAAAGGACTATGGCATAAAGGTATGCTGGTGCTCATGCTGCAAGAGATGCAATCGCAAATTATCATTAACAGCTGGCAGCAATTACCTATGTATTACAGCTTGCATGCAAATTCTTGCTTAAAATATATGCCAATATGCACACCCTTGTACATGTGTGCATATAACTTTAGAGAACTCGTTTCATCCTCTCTTGCATAAGAGGAGGTATTTTTGGTGCAGCCTTCTGGAAACTAAGCATAGTGTGCAAAGCAAAGCAGCTTCAGAAGTTGGCATTATTTCCACTTAATCAGTACAAAATTATTATAGCTTTGCTATGAAAATGAAACAACCCTAGTCATACAAGATACATCATGACACAGAAAAATTAGAAAACACTGTGAGCTCTGCACAGCAAGATTTGTAAACCTGCCAGCAGAATCACAAACTTGCACAGCTCTAATTTGTCTAGGAAAAAGGGGTGTTTAATTGCTCTGCATAATAAACACACAAACGTCAGAGAGCAGCCATGGATAACATGCACAAGTAGATTCCAGCTGTACTGCTAAGGAAACATAAAAGTGATTTATTTTATTTCTTGATCTTAAGCCCAATAAATCACATTAAAATAAAATGACCAAATTTCCCTAAGTGCTCAGCACTCAGCAGCTCTCGCTGGCCTTGCTACTGAGCTCTTTTGGAAACGCATTGAATTCATGTAGGTATCTGCAGGGTACAGTGTCATGCAGCATTACCTGAGCTATGGTGGGCTCTACAAGCAATAGCTTTTTACCTTGTTCAGTTAGCCCATACAAAGCCAAGAACTAATGTACTTCTAGTGCTGGAACTAGTTTATTGAGAGCTAACTGGTCAATCTTATCTCTGCTCCATGTGCAAATCCCCTAAGCAGCAACTGATTGTTTTTTCAAAAGCCTGTCCAGTTTGTGTTGCCTAACAAGAGCCTCCAGGGGCCAGCCCTCATATAGATATCTAGTCAGAAATTCATCTTTGTTCTGCTCCTAACTACAGCCAGCACTGATCACCAGATACCTGATGTTTACATGAATTGGCTTATTATAAAATTATATGTCAGAGTTTCTTTCTTTTCCCTCCAGAGAGAGCTGCAAACATGCAGGGGAGCCAGTCTACTGGAAAGGATTTAGAAAGAATTGGGGGGGGGCCTGTTACCAATCTGCAACTGGCCTAACATCAACACTCTTCATACTCTCTTCTTCTCAAGCTCATCTTTTATTGATAGCTGGAGAGGAGAGGGCATGTTAATGCAAACCATTCTTGTAGGCAAGAAATTACCTTTTGCTGGGGTGTGAACTAAGTCACAATTTAACCCATTGCAGCTGTCCCTCTCAGTGAACGCTTTAGAGTACATTGCACTCAAACCAAGTTACAATCTACTTTGTACACAGTTTGGGTTAAAATTGTTTTTCTGTTTGTAATCATTAAACCTTACTACCCGGATATAAAGTTGTCTAATATTTTATTGAATCTGTAATTCAGAATTTATTAGCACTTTTGAAAGATTTATATTTTTTACTTTAAGACAAGTTTTAATTGAATAATCACTTCCTTGTTACCTTTCTTTCTCTGCCTGACTGGCTTCAAGAAAAAACATGAATTTGTTTCCATACTGAGATTATAAATCACCATCAATGGCTTGACAAACCACTGCTACAAACTTTTCTTTAAGGCTTTAGACACCTTGGGATTTATCACTCTTCACAGAATTCCTGTGTTTGTACATGATATTCTTACTACCTGCAACTACCCCTTCTATACTGCAGAGCATTTCTTACATTATAGTCAACACAAAAATTCTGACTGCAATTCCCCTAAAAAGTAACAGGGCAATCAATAAAGTTGAATATCTTGTGATTTTTTTTCTACTTATTTACAGCACAGGATTTATGTGAGAATTAGGCTACTGTTTACCTGATTCAGGGAGAAAATTGCTGACTTGCAGGGTCTCCTGAAAAAAATATTTATAAATTAGCCAGCTGCTATGTGCTTGAAATCAATAAGAGATGAGAACCTGGCTTGCATTCTTGGTCAAGTGCACAAGGTCCATCCTCCTCCTCAGTATCATTTGTATAAATATGGTAACACATGTAAGATCTTCCAAGCCCTTCAGAATTTACATCAATCTAACCAACAATAACACCAGAAAATCATGGTAATTTAATTGTTTTTTAATTTTAAAGTTGTAGGGTCCACAGTTTGAATAAAAACTGTGTACAACATTGAGGGTATTTCTTTCCATGATCACAACGATGAAAAAAAGCTTTACCTGAACATGAAGAAGATATTGCCATAATAAATACAGATAATAAATAAATTTGTCCTTTGTTCTAGTGGAAGGTGCACAGTTAGAGAAAGTAGAGTCCTGGGACTCAGTATTATTTAGTGCAGGGGACTGTTCAGCCATCTGTCCATGAACAGATAGCATCCTCTCCCTTTTGTGCTGGAATAATCTCTTCGCAACATCTTGCTAGATCAAGGTTGGTAATGAAAAACTGACTGAAAAAATGGATATAAAAGTTATGTTGAAGAAAGTTATTAAGAGAAAACCTTAATTGAGAAGACAGTCACAGGAGAGAATATTATGATGTTAAGAATGTAGAGACAGATGATAGAAATGGTGCTTCCCTAATCTCTTGCATACTCAGAGAGTGAGAACGTATTTATATGAGATAGTACAGCTGGAAATTTTTCTTTGAACACCACAGAAAAAGTACTGTGTCTCCTATTATTTAGCCAATAGGCAAAATATTAACCCCTCCGAACTTTAAATGAAAACTTATTTTGGAATTTTGAAGAGTTATCAAAGTATAAATAGTGAGATGTAGAAAGAAAAGCTAAGTAAAGCATTTGCCTAAATCACTTGTTAAAAAACTTATTAGCTGTTGCCGTATCACAAAGCGGAATAAGAGAAGGTATCTATTTTAAACTACTTCTAAGCATACTAAAAAAAGCCCCAAAACCCAAACAACAAAACAAACCACACAGCGAAATGTAATTCTATTGCTTAAACAAGAGTTAAGTTGCCACAAGAAATATAACAAATACAACACACACCCCCTATTGTTTTGGAACCAGATTTCTTCAAAACTTGGAACCTGCATTTTCTCTGGGAATTGAAAAGCAGTTAAAGCATTACAATGAGAGGATTCAGGCATTCAAAGTGCAAAGTCTGTGTTTAAGCTTATAACCTATGATTCAACTACAACCTTCTATATTCATGGCACTATTTATATGGCAAATAGATCATTGTAATGGGATTTACGTAACTGATCTGTGTATAAGCATCAAGTTAAAATAAAATGTTGCACATCCTTTGTCAGAAATGGGAAAACATATACTTCCGTTTTGCAAATTAGTGAGCAAACAACAGACTTAAAACTTGCATCTCATAGTACATATGAATCACATCAGGTTGTGCGGTCAAACACATAAATGGCTAGAAGCCTTCTAATGACTTTACAAGTCATCTTAGAGCCATTCAATTTAGATAACCTTTTCAGAATAATGGGTTCTAAAGCTGCAATTCAGCACAAATCTGGCAATTTTACTGTACGGTTCATCCACATCTTTGAGAAATGTTCAAGGAAAGATTAAACCACTTCACAATAGGATAAACTATTGCTTCAACTTGCAGTTTTAAGTGAAGTACTATCAAGATCATCTTGAAGAACCCCGCTTTAATATTTAGATTCTCTAGTACCCAGAATGCTTCTTTAGGTTTATCAGATTTACAATAAGAGAGAGAAAAAAGATTTAGTAAGTCAATAGTGCTTGCTAAACTACATTTCTCAGGCTGAGTTACAAGCACATTATGCTTTATAAATTAAACTGGACTGTCAAGATAAATGCATAGGCAATACAGCGCTATTTGTAAGTAAATGCCTCTTTATGTTGAAACAGGTTCTTATAGACCAAGAGGCTGAATCTCTTTTTCTTAACAACATTATAAATCTACAAGCCAAAGGAATAAACTGAAAAGGAAGTGGGCCCTAGGTCTTTGTGAAGGATTGATGACTCAGGCAGTATTAAGTCTACCAGAAATTATTATTTTTCTTGTATTTAGTGGGCTTTTGTCTAATAGTCACAGGGGGGGGGGTGG
>JANZLQ010000064.1:5538438-5573242 GCA_026212715.1 Elanus axillaris | reverse complement strand
CTTCTTGTGCCCCTCCAGCCTTCTCGCTGGCTGGGCATGAGAAGCTGAAAAATCCTTGACTTAATATAAACATGACTTAGCAGCAACTGAAAACATTAGAGTGTTACCAACATTCTTCTCATGCTGAACTCAAAACACAGCACTGTACCGGCTCTGAGGAATACAATTAACTCTATCCCAGCCAAAACAAGGCACTTCATAAAAAGCCGTTTGCTAAAATTAATTTCTAGTAACAAATGCCTAAAAAAATAAACCTGAAAAGCTAAGCCAGACCGTTTCTCTGAAAAGCTGTGGCAACAGTTTAAAGGGAGCAGAGGAGAAATAAGCTCCTGTTGAGACAAGATGCTCTTGATTATCATCAGAAAATGCAGCCCCATTTGATAAGATACACCTGAATGCAGGCTTATCTGTTTGCAATTAGAATCTCCTTTGAAACCTGTGTTCCTGTAGATAGAAAACTGGCAACATGTCTGTCTGATTATTGGATATCACAAGTAACAGGTGCCCTCACACAGTGAGGTCCACGAGTTAACATTACATTTTGATACTTGAGTATCTTTTCCACTAGGACTTTGCCAAAGCACAAGAAAATTAAAACATTATACTCTTGAATAAATATGGCAGGACAGAATCAGAGTGGTAAACTCAAGAAAGAAAAGGGACAGATGGAGAGCTGGGCTTGTCAAACTAATGCAAGAATTCCATGTCTCGAATAAATGTACTTCACTCATTGTTCAGTGTTATCACAGTCCTGGAAAAAAATTAAAATTTTATTTATCAATAATATTTTATAGAGAGGAGTATTCATTTCTATGATCACACTCCACAACTTCATCCAGCAATGAAACATTTATGTCTTAAAAGTTATTAAAATCTGAATCGATCTGTTCCAATTGAACATCACAAACCCATCTTTTTACCCAATATTGATTAACTATCAGCAAACTGATCTCTGAATGGTATGTCATATTCCCAAGATTAAATTCACATAACTTCAGGTGAACTGACATTTCAATATTCAAAAAGAGTTGCTCACTCAGAATCATAGAGTTTGAACTTCTTTTTCTATAAATGTTTTTGCTTGCCCAATTTCATTATTCAAAGAAGAATTAAAAATTTAGCTAGAATTTGCAAGCTACTGGTGCTTTCATTCCTCATTTCCTCTCCTAGTCTTCTGCCCTTCTCCAACAGATGTTGCCATTTCTGAGAAAAGGGGCGTCAGAGGTACTCGTAAACCAGCTCTGTGACTTCAGTCTGGTGTAGCAAGACAAACTAAATCTGTGATAGACAAGGTGAGAGCAGTAACCATTTCAGACACCCAGTTTCAATCTGCTGCCAAATGTCTGTCAGAGCCCAAAGGCATGTTAGCTCTAAGACACCAGTACTACTTCTTAGCAAAAGCATCTGTCTCAGCTAAGACACCTTTTTAGAGGGATGATAAAATAGACTTCGACATTTATAAACCAATCGTATGTATTAATACCTAAAGTTCAAGAGAAAAAAACCACCAAGCTGGCTACACTGGTAACACAACATACAGTTGCACTTTTTCTAACAGGGGAAAAAAAGTAGCGTCTCACGAGGAGCCTCTACGTGTGGCTATTGACTAGTTGACAAAACAGGCTAAAAATCAATAGCATTTTCTATGAGAAGTTAGATAACTTCCCAATAATAAAAAAGAAGGGTCTGCTGAGAAATAGATGTCATCTCTGCTGATGGCTTCACTACAAATATTTCACTTATTTATTTCTGCTTCTTGGAGAGCTCACTAAGTTCAGTCCTGGTACCAACACTCCAAGAATAAAATAAAATAGTATTCCTATACAAAAGGAAAAGAGAAGCTTCAAGCCACGGGCAATACTGAACACTTACACTTTGCTTGCAATAAAAACCCAAAAGAACTACCTAAAATTTTTGAGAAGTATTTCCTGGTGCAGAAGTGATCTGATGATTTGAGGAGAACTGGCTCCCAGGGTCAAATCTTAGCACATCCTGTTTCCCATAGGACTGAAATCCTGTTATGCTTCATCTCTTGTTAGAAGCAAAATGGAAAGCACCTGATAAGCTACTAATAAAATAGCAGTTGTCATCTGAGTTTTGTACGTAGTCCATTCATGACAATGACAAATTTCAACAGATAGTTAAGAAGAAAAAAAAACAGGATTAGTTTGGTCAGCAAGATTTAAAATGTGTAAACCAAGATTTAGAAAAGGTAAATACATTCTGAAAAACAATCCCTGCTGTAATGGAGGGTCAGGTGGTCTTTCTGCTGCCAATGGACCACTAATATTAGTCAGGTGCACTTCTAATTTTCAAATGACCAACTGGAAAATTGCAGTGTATATTCATATTCATATAGTCACATGCAGCTCATATTACCAAGACAGATTACAGATTTTTATTCCAATATGAAATGGGTATTTGGGGGAGGGAGTTAATTTGAAAATTATAGTAATTGTGCTTCTTTCCATTTAAATTATTTGTGCAGCATTTCTTTGTCCAATAGCTGTTATCCAAGTTTTGCTATTTAAGGAAAAATTAGTGACAATTATTTTTAGGAGAAAAGTGCATAATTTTCCTTTCTTATCAGCATAGGTTTTACTCTTTGTTGTGGCTTAATTTGAATACAACTGCAAATTTAAAAGTATCTTATTTTTTACTGCAGGAAGAGTAATTCAATCAGGTTTGTATTTGTGGAGCTGCTTTAAGGTATTAGAGTAACTCGATCCCAAATGAACTTAAAATTTTAATTCATTTTACCTTATGCTGGCTGCAGAAGAAGTCAAATTTTTAAATGCAATATGACATATGGCTGTTCATTATTTATACATTCTGTAGCAGACTATAAATTTTACTTTGGACATATATCGAAGCACTGAAACCATTTCAGTTGCAAACACATAAATCATAGTTACAGTTATTAGTCTAAATGTAATGCCACCCAGGTTCTAGATCAAAACCTTTAAAATCCATTATAATTGACGTCTGCTGCATAACTTATGTCTGATTTTATTAAAGGAGCTCATTATTATTTATATCTTTGAAACTTTATATTCCTAGCTGTGTAACCAGTTAAATGTGAAAGATTCAAGGAATGGGGAGAAAGAGGAGGAGACAATAGTCTACAAACCAGGAAGAATAAGGCTGTAATAGAGGACAAAATGTTCTGAAACAAAATTATTTAATTCACGGTGTGAATTAGCAAGCCTTCACTAGCAACCGATGTTCCTTTGGGACAAATAAAGCCAGAGTTCTGTATCAGCTAACTTCCACATTAGTGAAAAGGCTGCAAAACAAACAGCATTCCCCCATGCTACACATTGACCATTGCTCTACAAGACAGGAGGGGGAAAGCTTTTAGACAGCTCCTATAGCTTGAAAAATCACTGAAACAAAACAGAAAGGCTGAGAGGCCTTTATAGATTTATTAGGAGGCTTTTTGCTGATGAGCTGTTTCCTTTGTGTGGTTGGGGTGCTAAGTGCACTCTGGGATATACATCCTGTAAACATGAGCAAGTCCTTTGCTTTTATTCTTCTGCCAAAGTGGCTGAGCCTCAAAGCCAGAAGCCTGTCTTTTCTGGACCATGGAGACCTTATCATTCCCTTCCTGCTTCTTCTTTTGTGTTCAAGAATGGCTTTTACTTAGCTGTAAAACATAGCCAGAAGAAACAAATGAGAAAGAAGCTATGTCAGTTAAATGTCTACTGAAGACCTGATACTGCCATCCCTAAAATCAATGACAAGACTTCAAAAGACAAAGGATCAGACTTTTAGTTGGTTTGAAGTTTTCATCGAACAAAACAAATCTCTGAGACGCTGTAAATTATGTATATGTGAGTTATTAACACCTCCCCTGGTAGGGAGAGGAAAGGGCAGAGATATAAACTCAGGCCAGCCTGGGTGGGGAGCAAAACCACTTGGTGATTTGCTTGGAACAATAGAGGACTTTATTGCCTAGTCCACCTCAACCTTGTCTATTTTTAAACTATATTTAGCATAACATATTTCTATATTATACTTCTGTTTATATTATGCTTATATTAATTATAAGATGTATTTCTTTTAACTCCACTTAATCTTCTTCACATTAGCTGAAGAGAAAAATAAGAAAAAGAATATTACTCTGAGTATTTTGCTTTAGTTTAGCAACAATATGCACAAAAAGGTGATGGAAAAAAAAGAAAGGCTGCATTTTGAGTACAGTAGAGCTGGCAATATGACTGCACAGTTTGATATCCTCCTTGAGTTAATTTTTGTGTTTCTCGTACTTGGCCTACATACAATAAAATACAATTTCTGGAAATACTTTGCATATTTCTGTAACTGTCAAAGTTAACCATCACTTTTTTATTTATGCTTTAATACTTGATATTTTCTTTTCCTTAGAGTTTCACAACTTAAACCAGAGACAGATCTAGACTTTGATTTGCTCATGCGAACAGGCAAGGCACAAAAAATTGTTTTTGCATTTCTTGGTGCATGATAGAACAGATTCGTAGTATTGTATTTTTCTGATGCCTAGTTGGAACACAGTAGTACCAAGAGTATATTAAACAGTACATATAACTGTGTAGAAAACGCTTGTCTTCTATTACAAATAGAAGGTTGATGGACTTCCCTTCTGGTATGCCTAGACGATTTATGTTTCTTGAAATCAAGAAAAGCTCCAGGAACAGGAGAATGGGAACAGAAATTAGCTCCACTTGCTTAAAAAATGCAAGCAAAGAATATATCTTAAACTTGTATTTTAAATGTAAAGTGAAAGAGAGAGATGTTGCTAGTACAGCTTTAGTGAGTATGAAATGCTAAAAGAGGATATAAAAAAAATCCAACACTAGTTTAATAGTAAGAATCTTCACTTTAAAATAAACATAATAAATATTGAGGGTTTTTTTTCCTCATCATTAATCCCATCATACAGAACGGCTTAAAAAAATTACGCCTTTCCTTTTAATTAAAAAAATACACTCCTTGTAGCATCCCTTTAATGAAATAAGTCCATTCTGAAATTTTACATCAAGCTCTTTTAAATTTTCCTCTGTCCCCAAATGCTAAAGTTGGTTTCTATTCAAATAAACTTCACATTTCAGATAAAGGAAAGTTCAAGTGTTGGCATAAAGCACAGGAAGAACTGGCCACCTAGACCTTGAATCTGGATAATTTGTAAATCTGTTTGTGTAGGCTAGCAGTAATAACAAAAACTCATTAATCATGTAAGGCTGTGGTGCATGCTACTCTACAATAGCCCTGCAGCATTTCTTTGCTGTGGGGACAATATGCTTCATAAACTCAAATTAGTGTGCTGCAAAAGCTAATTGAATGCATGTGTGATACTTTGCCTAGGGATAACATACACCCAAAAGTCAAATGGTCTTACAGCTTTTATTACTTGGTTAAAAACAGCTGACAGGCTTCTGTGCAACCCAGTAAGTCAGTCTATAAATTATCTGATTTTCTGTTTCTTTTTTAGTGAGTGGCTTCATTTTTTATTTGAGTATGCAAATTGTCAACTGAAGGGAAAAAGACTAATCCATTGGTTATTGGCCAAATTTGAGCTCAGTGTGAATTTGTGAACTGGAGATACCCACACTGCCCAGTTCTGCTTGGTTTCCCTAGGCTTGCTTTATAGTTAGAGGAAACCCAAATCCCAAGTGATAGAGTGATTAATTTAGGTTCTTGCATTCAGATATTTAGATTTTTAGATAACATCCTCCCATGAGTATTTTCTGGGCCACATCCATGTAAGTCCTAGCAGATCCACTTACATTCTTCCTCAGGTGCCCTCTCTGTGAGAGGGCTGATAAGAGCTATAAGGTCCAGAATGAAAACAGAACCTCTGTCTCATGAATATCGAAAAGCTAATCGTCTGTATCTTACTGCCCATGCAAATGATTTTGTTGCTGGATGAGTAGTTCACTGAGCTTTAGTTTAGATTTTATATTAAATAAGTTCATTATAAGATTATGAGCCTGTGGAATGCTTTATGATTATTATATTTACTGCACTATTTACTAATATGACTTAAAATACATACAATGCAACAAAGCATTCACCTGGCATAATAATATTAATGTCCTATTGTATGTGTCTTACCACAATAAAATAAGTGGACTGAATCCATGAAGATTGAAATTCTTTTCCCCAAAAGAGTTAGCCCAAAATGTCCAGCAGGATTCCAATTGGGGCAGGGGGGCGGGGAATAAATCTGATTTCACTCTACTTGGTATCTTTACAGTAAACAGTATTTTTGTGCAGTACTGCTGATGACATAACTTAGAATGTTCTACAGAAAAAGAGGCTGTATTTCAGATTTTGGTGATTTGTTCATGTTGCATTAATTCATTGGAGGTAGAGGCAAGTTTTTAATGTTTTTGTTCTTCAAAACGTTTCTTGCCCTGTGTATGGTTCCCACTCGTTTCAGAGCTTATTAGAAATTTAGAGTGGAAGACCCCATTACCCAGTGTTTTATACCATATTTTAAATGTCAGCAAACTTCAGGAAATCAGAGAAAGTATTGTCCAGAACACCAATAATGATACAGATCCATGTAGTTGCCTCTTTAAGTTGGCAGTTGCATATAAGTCATGACAAATTAGATACCAACTCTAAGAAATTGGGAAGATTTTGTTTTCATTTCAGAAATTATATCAAATACAGCTATTACTTTTTCAGAGGCTAACAGAGTATTTGAAAAAAATAATTTGTAACCTATAGCTGCAATGATTGAGGAAGACGGGCAGTAAGAGTGTGAATCTCAAAGTGGCCAGAACTATGCTATTATTTCACAAAGCTCCTATAGGTAGAAAAAGAGTGCTGTCAAACTAGTGTATAGTCTTCTTCCTCTACCATGACAGACTTGCTATTTCACTTGGTTAAATCAAATTATGGCTCTTTAAGCCCTCCAGGTGCAACACAGCCTATCATAGCCAAGTTGACTTCTTTCTGCTTAATCAAAAATTAAACTAATTCCACAGTGTACTTTATAGTTGATCATTAGAGGGATATCTAAAGCAGGGAAAAAAAGATGCAATGTGACTTCAAAACTGCCTTGATCCAGTAAAGTCAACAGCAAATTGCTTTTGACCACTCATGCACTCAGGTACTCTTAAGCCCTGAAATCCAAGAACAATTAACCTCCTAATATGAATATATTGGAATGTATTTTAAATTACTTCCTTCTGTTTTGATTCCTACTACTACATGTGGTATTGATGGAAGACATTTTCTCTAAAGGTTGTTTTTGCACAGACTTTTTTCATTCTCCTAAGGTTAGACAGCTATTTAGCTTGTCTTCAGCTACCAAACACAAGTCTAGGAAATTGCATTAATTTGCCAGTTATTAGATTTGTTTAATGTTTTTTTCACCTCTTACTATTAAATAATTGGATCTGAAATTTAAAAGGAAAATGTCTTGCTGTTCCTCTAGAAGGGTATTAAGAAGAAATGGCTAAGATTTGATTTTGTGAAGGCTTAACTTTGGCTTTCTACAGCTGGAACTGTTGTCCTATGTCACTCAGTTGTCCTAACAGCTGCTAGCTGTGGGTAAATATGAACATGAAGCTTGCAGGGTATCTGGATTATGTTTTTTTTGTCAAATGTTTCAGCATTTTAATTTATCTGGTAAAAACAGATTTCACTTTTTTGTTTCTATTGTCCAGCTTGCTAATTTGTTTAAAAATTCTAAGTCAAGTCTCTTGCAATATAATGTTATTTTCTGTAGCACTGAGTAACACCTTCCATCTTTTAATTTTTTTTCTAGAATGGGTGATATAGCCTAATCCATATTATCAAAATTAATGCCAAAGGAATTTTAATTCTTCCAACATTCAATTTAAGATGTTGCCAAATGCTCTCAACGGTTATAGTCATAAAGTGATCTACTTATTAAGGTGAATTTTGCATTTTCAGTCGTATAGCTGGCCTTAGAAAATAGTATGTTTTCCATCTAAGAATTTAGACGGAGAGCATTTTTAGTAAGTGTGGCCCCCAAAATAACAGGTTTATAGACCTTAGATAATATACTGTAAGAGACATTCTGTTGACAAAGAATAATCCTTTAAAACACCTTTAGTTCCACAAAAAAATCAATTTTCTTAAATAAGTAGGAAAGAACAAAATTTATCATTGCCCTGCTCTATGTATAACATGAAAGGCAATAGTGAATGTATGAATGTTTTCCCTCTGAAATGGATTTACATCAGAGGCAGATGATTAATCTATTTTAGAGGTCAGACAGCCTTCCAAGCAATGTCTCTACAAAGTAGTGTTCATTGCAAAGACTCATTATTCAAATCCGGTACCCCTTACTCTCACTTGTGGCCCCCTTTTAGTAACTGGGACTGGCAATCCGTATCAGCTGTCTGAAAAATCTCATCAACATTATCTTTTGCTAAAATATGCTACTTCACTGAAACTAGAGAGTTTCATAGAGATAGAATGGTTTTAACAGTTTTGTCATAAGAAAAGGAAGGAACAAGAAAGAGTGCTCAAATACCCTTTCCCACAGGCCGTGGCACTGCTTCTAAGCATAGGATAAATGATGTTGACAGCTGTAGCTGGGCTTTTTGTGGCTGATTCAGAGTCATTTGGGATGAAGGGTCTTCAAGCAGGAAAGGGAGCTCTGGTGCATCGCATTCTGTTTGGGTCCAGGTACTACCATAACTAGGGACTCCCTGAATGTATGATACATTTGTTTTGTACATGAGTAGAATGTATTTTTTTCTTCATTTCTATTCATTGGAACACTAATATAAATAATAACTGACAAAAGGACTGGGGCCCAATACTTGCAGAATTTGTCTTGATGTTAGATTATAATTGTCGGGAGGCCTCAACAGTGTAGCAGAAGAGCAGAGCAAGGGAGGGGAAGAATACAAATAGGCTATATACACCGCAGCAGCAGTGATGAACTAAAGAACCAGTCAGCGTGATTTTACAATGAACAGTGCAAATCTCTTTTCAGGTCTTTATCTTCCTTTAATTCTTATATTACAAAAACTTTTGCTTCTAGCATCAGCACTTTCAAACACAGTTAATTGCAAGACCTGTCCTGTTATTTCTTTAAATTTTCTGTCCCTGGAGCCACAGTTTTTCTCAAATTGTCCCTTCTGCCTCCTCAAAGCACCTCACAAATAGGTCTGAGGATCTGAACTGTGACAACTTTTTAACTCAGTTTATTCGGAATATCTGACTCAGATTGCCAGGTCTGAGGTATCAAATGATCCCTTCCAACTTGAGATATTCTATAAATTCTATGAAATCTATATATACACCACACCAGGCTCATCTGTCTATATAATTCAGTTGTAAAGAATGTAACAGAGAACTGGAAAATGAAGCATTCATATTACTTAAATCTTTAAAAGCAAGCTGACGACATTACTTGTGCACAAGAAAGTCCTATAGTTCCACGTGGCAGAAGGGCATATGTATTACGGCAGACACAACTGTTAACATTACCATTTCCATAGATTCCAGAATTTTTATATTAACTTTTCTATTTTTTTAACTTCACCAAAATGAAGAATATTCCTTTCCTAGTGATGACAGAATACTACAGAATTACTCTGATGTGTAATTGCTTTTTAGTATCACATTATGACACTAAATACCTGCAGTATTATCAGGGTCAACATATGAAGTGCACGTGGCAAATCTCACAACACATTAGATTTTGGAAAATACAACGATATGCTGAAGTGAGCCAAATATAAATGAAAGGCTTTGCCATCCCAGTTTCAGTGTTAGTGGATAAAACAAAGACAACAGATACAGCTATTGACATAGTCAGAGGAATGGACTTTGTGGCCTCCTGAGCCCTGCTTTCTGTGATCAACATACCATGCCAGAGTTTGCTCACTCTGAATGAGTGCATGGTGGGTGAGAGCAGACCTCCTTCCTTTGCTCTGTTTTCTTTCTACCCCCACAGTCAGAAATCTGCCAGTGACCCAAATTAAACTTCTGACAGCTGGAGACATTTAAACCTGAAGCTCAAACCGATAAAGGAATGGGGACTGTCTTCCAGACATAAAGCTTACATGTTAATAAACCATATAGAAAATTAGTCTGCGTTTTACATCCCTTTTGATAAACAGGAAACAAACTTGGAACAAAAAGTTTTTAATCAGTGAAGCTTGCTGTAGTATATTCATTACCATTACAAAGTGGGATTACAGTTACTTTGTGATAGAGTTGTATGCTTCATATATTTTTATTGTTATTTATTTTAAGGAATATTTTTACACGGAGGCATAAAAGATTATATGCTATTACTTGTTTAACAGTTAAATATGATACTGGTAATATTCATCAACGTATTCCAACTATCGTTCCTAAAATTAGTTTTCTAACAGACATTTAGGTAGCTGGACCAATTTTCAGAAATTATGAACATCTCCAGTTTCCACTAGCAACTCAGTCTCTTTACTGTACAATGTGTACTTCTAAGCACAAATTTCAGAAATTACTTTTAGTTATCTGTGTTCAGAAAACTTGGATCATGAATTTTCTCAGAACTTTACATTGTGGTTTTTTGGGTTTTTTTTCCCCTCTCACTTATTTCTGTTAAATCATTAGTGGTGAGTAAATAATGATGATTTCTGTTCAAAACACACCATACCTCTTACAATCTTTGTCTATAATGAAAACACACACAGATTATAAGGACAAATTGTTAGGAGTTGTCAGCAACAATTCCTACATTTTCTGTGGTACTTCTAGATGTGAATAGAAAAGAAGGGCAGTTGGGAAATTTGAATTTTATTTCCTGCACACACCTCGGTTTTACATCTGTAAAATGAGAGTGAATCTTCCTCTACCACCTGTGTAGGTCAAGAAACTATGTAAACATGACACCTTTTCCAATAATGCCATAAAATCCTCTGTGGAAGAAATATCTATACCTTTACAGCTGCGTCTTCTGGTTTCTCTAAAATTCATAAAACTTGAAATACTGAGAAATCTGGCGCTATACATTTGAAAGAGTTTATACCAAGAATAATTTTTTCATACATCACAAAAATCTTAAATAAATTTTAAAGATTTAGTTCCACTGTATTTCCTACCCATTTTTCACATGGCATAGGAATAAATTTTCAAGGTCCAAGTTTCCTGTAGTAATCTGTGTATCCCTTCTTTCCCATGGGCACAGGCAAAGACAGGTGAACCACACAAGTTATCTTAATATCTTTCTTAATGTAAGCATTGTCAGACAACACAGTCTTCATTACATGCAAAGATCTTTCAAAATGGTATGACAGAAAGAGACGTTTATGAGTTCCTTGGCTAAGCAAGGAAGATGCAGTAATTGAAAGTGCCCACAGGCTTGGAGATTTATTGTTAAGCGAAGTGTGCTGTAAACAAGAGTAACATTAAGGATTTGACTGTAATAATTCAATCTATCTTACTTTACAAAACACCATTTAAGTTTACAAGTAGTAAGGTCTTGTTTACAAATAATTGCAGCCTTCATGATGCAGGCAGCTTTCAAAACCTCCCAGATGAAAGAAATTTTATAAAATGTAAGATATTACTAACAAAGCACTGGTCACGAGTGTGTAGTTTAAACCAAGTGCATTTTTCATTGAAATGGGTTCAACCTCTATGCACTTAAGTGTGTAGGAATGAAAGTAAAACAGTGAAGCAATCTTCCTTTGTGGCTGGAGAAACAGATCCAGGTGGCATTCCTGGATTAGGAGTTGGGAAGTTGCAGGACCAGATGGACTTCAAGATGACTAGATTTGGAGGCAGCAGTCATGTCACCCTGCACTTGAGTACATCGGGGCAGTTCCAGTCTTTCTAGTCTTTCTAAAGTTGGTCCTTTTCTTTCTGTAATGTAAACACAGAAGTCTGCTACTCATAGCCACCCAGCTGGGCAGGCCACATCAAGAAACAGGCACACAGGCTCTCATCTTGGCTAAGCAAGTCTTATCATCTCATTTTGATAGAACAGCAGTGGGAACTATGCAAACCACTAAAACGAACTAAAGGAATTTGGCTACAAAGTGAAAACATGCGGTTATGGAAGAATGGGATCACAGCAATGTGTGTTGTAAAGAATTTGGTTTTCTTTGCCTATGACCTATCTCTGTTTTATCCCCAACACTGAAAAACAGCACTACACCTGCAAAATGAAAAATGCATATTAGTGTAAGTCTGCGCTTCTTTCTCAGGAATAAAAGGTGCTTCCTTCTAGACATAGCATTCATCTTAAATTGATCCTAAGGTAAGAAGAGGGTGGAAGAGCTCACTTAGCAAAATACTAAATACTTAGCACATGCTAAATGTTCAGATCCCACATCCTACACAGTGTGATGGAAGGGCTATCCTCTGGCCCTCCTTTCCCCTTCCTACTGCTTCTGGCACTGCATTCCATGAGCACAGCTGCCTGCCATTCAGTGCATATATACATCTGTGTAATGAGTCAGCACAATCTTTGCAACGTAGGCATTTATTCTGATAGAGTGACAGACGTTACTTATGTCCCAGACCACAAGATTAAAATCTTCACCAGAGACATTTGATTTCATAGGTTGTAATTTTTACAGAAAGATTGCAGATCTGCCATGTGAACACACAGAGCACTCCACAAAAATATCCAGACACACAGCAAAATCTGTCTTGGATCGGACAAGGAAAGGAAAACAATTAGGTAACCCACTTGATCTTATGTAGAAACATATGCTGCTCCAGAGGAATTATTAGAAACTCTCTGGACCTTAAGGACAAAACTGTTAAGCCAGTGCTTAACTGACACAGTTATTTTGCTATTACCTTTTAAAAGGGTAGGAATTACACTGCTACTATCTTTCCAATCTGCTGTTCAGCACAGCACTTGGCACAAAGACAGGTAAAGCATGTGAGTTTGGGGTATGTAAAAAACATGAAAGCAGGTATTTGAAAATATCTTGAATGTTTAGAGTCATCAGAATATATGGTTTAATTAAGTAAATATAAAAGGAGCATTAGGAGAATTATTTTCAAGGTTCTCATAATATCACTATATAATCTGGATCTCCTTAGAAGTATTTCAGTTGTTCGGAAAATGGAATGTACTCTCAGTTCTGGTGCTTCTATTATGCAGAGGTAGTTACTAAGAAGATGTACTAAATAGCCTTTTACACCTCCAAAGCACATTACAATAGTGATAGATGGGTGCACATGCCACTGTGAGGAGGAAAAAAAAAAAAGGAAGTGAACGAAAGACTTCCATTTTCATGGCAATTTCTTTATTAAGAGCCAAAAAAAAAAAGAAAAGAAAAAAAAGAAGAAAGAGTCAATCTATCTATAGTGGAGATGGTGACAATTAAAAGAAAAGGCTACACCAATCATCTATTGATTCACTGCTATACAACAGTCTTTATCACTAACCAAAAGTACTGAAAAATGTGGTTGTGTAACAAGGAGGAACAATCACTTAAAAGATTTTCATTTCCTCCTTTGTGTATAATAATGTCAAAGACCTTAAATACTTCTGTGATGAAGAACAAGATAGAAAAACACAGAGCAGGTCTTTTAATGCAAAGATACAAATATACTTTGTACCTATTGATTAATTCAATTCACACTATCCCTGTGAAATATTAGAACAAATTTTATAAAAGAAAAACAAATTAGGGCATAAAGAAATTTAGGTTCTTCAGCCTTTGATGTTGAATGGAAAATTTTCTAATAAGATGTTACAGAATTGGGCAGTAGATTGGTCTTTAGATCACACAATGAGGAACTGTCTGAGCCAAGACTGGAAAAGTAACAATGAGAAACACTTTCAGCAGTGTGTATTTGTTAAGAGAATTTATTACGATGGAAACAGATACAACTAGTCACCAGAATGTTGGCCAAGACTTGCCACATTCACCTGCCATTTAGCGCTTGCATGGAATTTATCCTGTTCTTTTAATTTTATCACATGATTTTATCTAACTAAAGTAACACAATTTTGTCCTTGTTCTCCCAAATCAAGTGCTATTACTATATATTTATTTATATTCAAGAACAGACATAAAAACCTTTTCATCATATTTGTGTTTTCCTCTCACTGTCACTCACTAGCTTTTTGGTTTGGGTTTTTTTTTTTTTTTTTTTTTTTTTTGTGGTAACGGAACAAAGCTAAATGAGTTTTGACTTTCAAATCATCATCTACAAAGTAGTTCTTACAGTAGTTACATTGCAAAAAGCGTTAAGAACAGTATATACTGGCCCTCAGGGCAGACCAAAGCATGAGGAAAGCAAAGTTGAGAGGTGAAACAGAGCTCAGCTGGGAAATAGACTGCTTCTTTGTGGTCTAAACCTTAGAGATGGAACAGTTATATAACCTGGAAGAGTTGATACCGGTGTGCTATTGGACTTCGAAATCAGTTCTCCCATTTCCTACATCGATGCCTTGTTACCTGCGCTAACAAATGCAAAATTTAGTCAACATCTGTAGTTTCTCAGTGAAAGCAACTTTAAACAAACATTTAGGCAAAAATCATGAGGTCTGAGCATAGTTTCCTATATTCAGTGAAGACAGAATCAAAAGCCAAAGCTATGATTTCACCATTTGGGATTTGAAATGTGAAAGCCTTAAATAGTCAGAAAAGAGGAAAATCCAAAATTGAAGTGAAATGTGCAAAGAAAGCTATCTTGAAGAAGGCAATCGTTGCTAGATATAGTGTTTGGTGAATGTATGAACTGTGCTCCTCATCTTTCTCCAGTGGATAAACATGTATTTTAATGCAATTTGCAATGGGGTTTGGGACTTATTACCAGCTGTCAAGAGATCAGTTATTGAGGGCTTAACTGGCAGTGGATAATTAGCTTCTCTATGAACGGTGATTGTGTTTCAGTCTGAAGATAGTGTAGTAAGAAAATGAAGCATATGGCAAAGTCAATTATGATTTTTTTCTCAAAACTGTTTTTAATGGTATTTAACTATTGATCTGTTGGGTTCCAGTTTACTTTGATGGGTGTGCAATATCCTAAGAAGCTACTGTATTTAGGCTGTTTTCTATTTTAGCTACTTAAGCCCTATTTAAACATGGAGAGATTAGTATATTGTTATTCCAGAAAAGGCTATTCTTCAGTACAATTTATGGAGCAAATGAGAACGCTTCACAGGGCTGCAGAATTATCAACAACCAGATTATAGTTTTGTCATGGCCTTAAGGCAGGCTGAGTGATCTCTATTACTTTCACTATTCAGTGGAGTTAATGTTGTCTTGGAAGCAAACATATTGAAAAGGTCTTCTAATGCATTTTCTGAAAGTATTCTTTCTGCCTTTGTCAAGTAACACAATGAGAAATTATCATAGCATTATAGATAGTAAGTACCAGCTGAGGACCACAGGGTTATCCGAGGAGGCAGAGAAGCACTTAGCCTAGTACTTCTGCTTCCATACTTACATTTGCATAAAACATTAATTGTTTGCAGACATGTAGTACAGTAGGATGCCTATTGGATTAATAATCTTAATGTATCTTTATCACTCTCACACAGATACAGCTAAACTCAACAATACAAAATGACATATTTTAGCAAAAAAAATAGCCTGTGTCCCTAGCCTTATTTGATGGTATTTAGATAATGTCTTGTTTTCTCATTTTTTCATGTTAAAAATTTGACAGAAAATTTTTGAAACACTAACTGGTTTCTAACAATGATGAAGTAGTCTGAAGATGAGAAGCAAGATTATAATTTCTCTTCTCAATCTGGCCATTGACTTTCTATGCTATATTGGCCAAACCAATGCTCTAATGTCTAGAGGTTTAATTTTAGACCCTTTTAAAAGGTTGGAATTCCACAAGGCAGGAGAATGGAAGTTTATTGCAATGAGTCATCAAAAGTTAAGAACCTAAATTTCCTAATATAATTAGTTTAAAAATGATATGAAATCTTAGTATCCTGGTTTCTGTAATAACACTGGACAGAAGTAATCTGATTTACAAAACACAAAGTCCTCTGAAGAGAAGGTAATAAAATTGCTGAAAGTCTATTTCTATTAATGTAAGAAATTAATTCCTAACAGATTCAAGTTACAGCTTTAAATTAAAAGGGACATAATTGGATGGATAAAAAATATTTATTCTCACATCCCACTTGCCTTTTAAGTCAGATGTATACCAAGGCCACCAACCTGGATTCACACATCAAGTCTGGATTTGTTCAGACAGTTAGAATCTTTTTGAGAAAACTCTTTTTGCGTACAACAGTGTACTAAATAGGAAGCTTATTTTCTGTAGTACAGCACTGTGTTATATAAGCGTTATACCACCATCCAACTATTCTCATGGATTAAACAGAACTGTTATAACTGAAAAGCCAGTTCAGTCTCTAAACAGTTACTTTCCTTGCTAAGGAAAGGACATCTGACAAAACCCACAGAAAATAAAAATTCCCTTTCCTTCCTACCTTCCCTCTTCTCTAGGAGAAATAAGCAGCAAGGCACTGTAAACCGAGACTTGCATTTCTTGGGATCCTCAAAGTGTCTACAGTTGTAGATAAGGCCACCCCAGATAAGGTACACCTTGAAGTGACTGCAACTGTGGATAAGCCCACACCACAGCAGGCACACCCCTGGAGAGACTGACACCCATGAAGAAGTCCACACTGGAGCAGGTACTCGCCTAAGGTACTGTGGTCTATGTCAAAGCAGGGGTGAGGTGAGGAGTTCCACCTGAACCTTTGGAGGGTGAGCCTCACAAGAAGCAGTGAAAATGCAGCAGTGACCCAACCTGAGCTGGCTTTGGTGTCCATTAACACCACACAACACAACAACTCTCCTGTCGTGAGTGACCACCACAACAGATGGAACCCAAAATCATGGACTAAATTAACTCAATGGACATTTTATAGATGCTTTACAGGGGTAGCACAAAGACTAAGTAAGGGAGGTGGTGCTTAAGGAGGATGTATTAGGTAGTGTGGAACCTGAGCATGATGTAAATGATATGGAATAAGGGATGGAGTTTGTACTGGTTTTGGCTGGGATAGAATAGATTTTCTTCATAATAGCTTGTATGGAGCTATATTTTGGATCTGTGATCAAAACAATGCTGATAACATAGGGATGTTTGAATTACCGCTGAACAGTGCTCACATAGTATCAAGGCCTTTTCTGTTTCACACCAGCAAGTGCATGAGGGTGCAAAAGTTGGGAGGGGACACTGTTGAGGCAGCTGACCCAAACTGACCAAAGGGATATTCCAGACCACATAACATCACGCTCAGCATTAAAAACTTGGAAGGGGAGCAAATTTGCCAGGGCTGCCATTGCTCGGGGACTAGCTGGGCATCAGTCAGCTGATGAGTAATTGGGTTTTTTTGCATCACTTGGTTTTCTTGGTTTTGTTTTTCTGTTTTTCCTTTTTTTACTTCTTAAGCTGTTTTTATCTCAGCCCATGAGTTTTCACACTTTTAGCCTTCTGATTCTCTTCTCCATCCCACTGCAATGAGTGAGCAACTGGCTGTGTGGTTCTTAGCTGCCTGCTGCAGTTAAGCCACAGCACTTGAATAGGTATCACTTCTAGTGGGCTGGAGCAGAAACTGTCTAGTCTCCACACCCACGCAATATAAAGTGTGCCTGTTGATGCAATCACTGAAGATATCCAAGTCAGCTGTGATGACATACCACTTTCTTTTGGATGCATATACCCTCTTTTAGGAAATAATCTGAAATCTCAAAAGAAGCTATACAAAGATTTAGGGTTCTGGAACTGATAGATTTATGGGACAACTAAGTCACTTCACTCTAGGTTTTTAAGAACAAATGGTAAATTTCAGAGGCTGCTGATAAAGCATGTTATAAAGCATTTATAACAGCTGCTTTACATGACTAACAATTTAGCCTGGATTTAATTCAGAGATCTGAGAAGTCAAAAGTGGGCATATACACTACCAAAAGAGTATTTCACTGTGTAATGAAAGCAAAGCCAAAAGTGATAATATCCATTTCCCCTCTAATGGCTTTTATCTGTAGATCTCAAGATGCTAGCTCAGGAGGAGGTCAAGGGCAGAACACCCATGGACTTTAAAAGTTTGCTGGACTGAGGCAGATGTATCAAAACATATTACTCCAGTTTCTGTCTTACATAATAAAATAGTGGGCCAAAGGAGCAGTAAACCATCAACCACCAGCCTGATAATTGCATTTCTAATGAAAATGTGTGCCCCTTTTGTGTAATTTCTACTGTAAAACAGCATGCTAGTACCCACTAGTGAACAGTGCACTCAGCAGAAGCATAACTAATAGGAGAAATAAAAATTATGTCCCTGATGGTATATTTTCTAATGTATTAAATAATGATTAGGGGCAAAGGGCAAATATTCAGCAATCAGCAAGCAACCAAAGGGGAAAAAAGATACTGATTCAGTAAGTAAAGACCATTAAAAATCTTAGTGTAGCCCTTCTCTGAAATCTTCTCCCACTCATCATAAAAGTACTGAAACATATCATCCTTCATTTTGATTGAAGCTAGTCTCTTCTCCAGATGCTAAGGCTGTTCTGTTATCTGTTACTATGTCATATATATTCCTGAAAATATACTGTCAAAAAGACATACTTGCAGGTTGACAACTAAGATATTAAAAGGCAATTCCAGTTACAGTTGGCCAAATTTTTGATTAGCTTTTCAGCAAACAAAGAGCATTATTACTGACAGTACGCAATTTCAGAAAAGACAGGTGTCTGTCATAGCACAACTTTCAAACTTCTGTTTTGGGTTATGGTATGTTAAAAGATAGCACAAGCATCTCTAGGAACCCTGTTGCCAGACTTAAATAGAGACAAGGGTAAGAATCCAATCTGCTAAACAGAATTTCTCAATTGTACTCTCCTTTCATATTGAACATATTGAAATACTTTTGTACACAACCACAGCTTGTTGTTAGGCAAACCTAGATGGAATAGGATATCATTTGAGGGCTTTATAATATTTCTGATCCTTTACTAAGGTTGGCCAAAAAAAACCTGTACACAGAAAAAATGTCAATTATTTCTTCTATAAAAGGAACGGCATAATACAGACAAATGGATGTTGCAGGAGAATTGCCAATTATACTTGGCCTGGTTCAAAAGGTTAATGATGAAATATATCTCGGGCTTATATTTCAAGAAGAAAACTAGCAGCAAGGCAAAATTATTTATTGTGAATCAAGTAAAAATGTTTCCTTTGGTCTTTCTCTAGCTATCGCTGACAATCCACTACTACAAAATGCTTTCAGCTGTTGAAACAGGTACGCTTAATCTTCTAAATTAAATTTTAATACTTTCAGGCAGAATGCACTAGATATTTTTTTCTTTATCTGCTACTTATATACTTCTAATGGTGTAAGCAGAAATGAAGGACATGGGAATGATCCTTATTAATCCAATAATACTTCATGGTTAGACCAGGTCACGGGAATATTTACAATAATAAACTTCATTTGCTCTATGGCTGGGTTTGTGAAAAGGCCGTTAAAGGAGAAAAATTTAGATGAATCTAGATAAAACATCTCCTGGTAAACAAGCTGTTAAAAACAATAATTACTTGCACCATTAATTGTGGTAAAGTTAGGGTGGTTTGCCAGGGTGAGACTGAGCAGAATAAAACCAGGCAAAAACTCTCCTCCTGTCCAGGGATTAGAAGAAACCCATGAAGTATTTTGAGGAGCCAGCCAACCTAGACTTCACTGCATCTCCAAAATAAAACACACACATACAGTATGAAATGCACAGCAATTAACTCTTTTTGAATGTCTAGGTAAAAATCAAATGTGAGGTAAGGTATTATTTAAACGTATAGCCTGTTCATCGTGCTGTTATGCTTCTTAGTTTTGCTGTTGCTTCTATTAAGAGAGTTGTCTGTTGACAGCTCCCAGAGAGAAGACTTGGAGACACCCAGCACACTCATTCGCTGCTGTGTAATTTTGGCTAATCCAAGATTCTCTCCAAGGATAGGATAGCTGTTAAACTTAGAAAGGCTGGGCACAAAACAGAGGAAGTCATTGAAAGAACCACAAAACTTCAATATGACAATAAGAAACCAATGAAATAGAATAAGTAGTTGAAAAGCTTTCCTAAACTGATTTTTTAAACTCACACTTTACAGTTCTTTTGAAAAAATTGCCACAGAGTAAGAAATATAGTCCCCAGAGTGTCCATTCACATAGATTAAATGCTATTAAGACTAAAGGGAATTATACACAAACTCCTTTGTATCTTGACAGAATTTGTTCTTTTGGAAAAGGGTTGGTATCATTGCTAGTCTGTAAAGGTATAATTTAATCATTAGTTCACATACATGATACAGTAAGATTATTGAAAATATTCTAGATCCTATTGTTATATCATGTGATATGTTCAACTCTTTCATGTGAGGGAAGCACCTAACAATGAGCTGCTGCCAGAAGAGGCACCAGCATTTGCAAGAATCAAGAGCTTTTAGCCTGTTTTTTTTCAAGTACTTGCGATTTTACAAATTATATTGTCAGAACCCTTTAAAGGATTTGATTTGCTAAGAATATATCCCAGTAGAAATAAAGCACCTTTAAAATAGCTCAAGTTGGATATTTTAAAATTTGTAGCTATTTTTAAAGGCTCTGGCTTTTCGTAGGTATCCATCTGGAGGATACCTACTAATTTTACATTTAAACTGAGATGTCATAAACAAAGCAACACTGCTATGCAGTTACCTTGTGCACTTCCTCCTTTTCCCCCATTAGGTTCCTCTTACAGTTTGATACAGCTTGATATTTCAATTGCTTTCAAAAGTAGGTATGCACAGTCAGACTGCTGCAGCAACATGTATCTTTATCATGCATCACACCCCGAACAAAATCTTCAGTCAAAAAAACTTCACCAAACAATAATGACCCCCCCTTCCCAGCCCTTTACCATGACCTGAAACTTGTCAGAACTCAGGTACTGACACATAAGCAGAGAGCAAACTTCAAAAGGCAGTCCAACACAAAATGTGCCAAAACCAACACAAAGAATTTAACATCAACACTGAAACAAATAAAGCCAGTGAAGTTAAGTAGTAAAAACTATCTTCTGAATAATGTCTACTTCAATAATATATACTTTCTATCAGTTTTAACACAATTCTGAAGATCTGCATTTGGGAAGGAACTGAGATTTGCTCCAGGTCACACCACCATCTAGGAATGTTACATAGGTGACATGCTTCACCTGAAGACAAGGAAAGGCTATTGCTCACTTTGACCTGTCAGCCCAATTGACATCAAAGTTGTCAAGAAAAATAGAAAAGGGTGAACAGGAAAGCAAAAGGAAAAAAATTAAAGTAACAAAAAGGAAGACCTGGCAAGAAAATATCTTGCCATGGAGGACCTCTCTGCTTAGGTCATGAACTCACATCACATTCTCATAATAGTTGGCAATAAATATCTGTTAACCTCGTAGAGAAATAAAGCATAGTCAAGATAGTCAATATTAATTGCTGAAATAGAGCATAATGATGCAAAAATAAAGATTGTGTAACAATTAAAGGATACCACTGATGATAAACTGAATATAAATGTAGGGAGCTACGAGTTCCTGAATTTTAATATCAACTGTGAGAGTTCATTAGGTGACCTTGGCAAGTCACTTGCCCTCATTGTTCCATAGGCCTACACAGAATATGAAATATCATTTACAGGTTTGGGTACACTTCAGTGTGTTTACAGCTACTATTAATCTAATTTTTCATGGTCATCATCTTTGCGTGTTCTCAATGTGCTATCGAGGTGGAATTTTGGTAAATGTGTTCAGGTGCTTCATGATTCAGAAGTTTCCTGTAGCCAAGCAGAGTAACGTATGGAGAGCCATGTGAAGGGGCAGGATTGGCAGTCAAAGGAGGCCAGTGAGAGGTTTCACTTGGGGTTTTTTGCCATCAGAAATATGACTGCCCTATGAATACCTGTTTATTTATATTGATTAATTCAGGTTAGGTTCATGGAGAACTCTATGAAATGTTGCATGTGCCAAAGGAAGGCAGGACTGTGATGAAAATCTGTTGATTAGGTTTTGCTTAGTACAGAAGAATTATGTAGCGAAGCTATGTTTCAGGCTTACTGTAGATGAGGCTTGCTGTGAATGATATTCTGAGGTTGCATGGAATTTATCCTATTTCTGCTACTGCAGAACTGCAGCTTATAAACCACTGCAAAGGCATTAGATAACAACCAAGTCAGTATTCATATATATCATTATTTTCAGTTTTCAGACAGGTAGGGTCATTCAAGAAAAATCAGCAAGCCATGCCAAAACCAGATGAGAGCTCACGAGTCTGACTCACGAATGTGGCATGGCTGCATGATGGACTGCTCATTAAGTAGCCCACAGGACACCACAATCACCTGCCTCATTCTGAATCAGCGGGGAATTATGCAGGTTAGTTTCAACTGCTACTTGTGGCTGCTTTAGAAAAACCTGTGAATACTACATAATTATAATATCAAATCATAAAAGTTCAGGATCCAGGAAACCACCATGAGTTCCTATTTAGAAAAATTAATGTCGAGAATTGAGATTTAGTCTACGACATTGATTTCGCTCAATAATTATGCTCAAAATAACTGATAAATGTATTTAGCAAGAATAGCTACTAAATGAAATCTCTTATTTTGTAATCTAGTTTTACTGAAGACAAACCCAGACATCCTAAAACTGCTTCAATAGAGCATGCTGATCAAAGTTTTTTAGAAACAAGTTTGATTTATCCGGCAAGGTATTTTGAAGTACATTACAGTAGGATGAACTTCTGTTTTGTGACTTGACTGAATTGTTCTACTGTCACGTTCTCTCAACTTTTTTTTAAAGTATTAGTTGCTGATGAAAGCAGAACACTGGCAAACATATCCTTCTTCCTCCAAACTAACTTGAGGACATACAACATACTCTAGACTGATAACTAAATATTGTTTTAAAGAACCAAGTTAAACAGTGATTTAGAATACAAAAAGATGAAAGATTAGGAAATCAGTGGGTTTTAGTATTTTTGAGATCTGTAACACTAAAAAGCACAACAGATTCATTATTCCTATTATCTTGTTTGATTTCCCAAGAAAACTAAAGGAATCATTACTGAGGAAGTATCACTGTGACAGTCAACACTGAAATCAAAAGCACTGATGCATAACCAGTTTCAGCCCCCATATTTGGGAGCTCTGAATACAAAATGTTACTATTTCCTTTGGGTAATTTCCCACATTGAATATCCTACATCAGATATAACAAATCTTTAAATTGTTAAAATACCTTAGGTGATAAGTGCGCAGAAATAGATATAAACAAACTACCACAGCTTCAATATTCACTTTTATCTTTTACAGAGCCAGACTTATTATAAATATATGTTCATACAATGCAGCTTACACTTTTTAGCTGCACACTATATTCTGATAATAGTTATTTACATAA
Organism: Elanus axillaris; assembly: GCA_026212715.1. NCBI lineage: Eukaryota > Metazoa > Chordata > Aves > Accipitriformes > Accipitridae > Elanus > Elanus axillaris. Next base: position 5,549,861 of record JANZLQ010000064.1, on the reverse strand, counting down.
TTATTCTTTCTGCAGGGAAAATATGGTACACTATGAAAAACATACTCAGGAAAAAGTCATTAGACAATTACTCATACAATACTCTGGAGCTAAATCCACAATACTGTGCAAATAAGTAACTTCCTCAGTGTACTCCTGTGAAGGAAGGTTATCCTAAGTGAGTTATCAATTTAAAAGTCAAATCTCCCTAGGTGTGGATGCAGACAGTAAATTTCGTAGAACTTACGTGCACTTACCAAATAAACAGATCAATTTTGTAAAGCCGTTAGAAATACCGTTACTCCTTAGGTTTTTTTGCCTCTTTCTACTGTCATTTTGCTGGTATGTTTTGCAAGAAGTAGAAATGAGTCGAAGTTCATTTCCCAAACATCAACCTTGCAGTACTTTGGAATTTGGAAAGGTCAACCTTATGCTAGCAGTGGGACAATTTTGGGGTTTGCTTTTTTTGTCCTCTTAATCCAAACAGCTTTAGTTTTTGAAAGGTTGAAATAACTTACACCAAATAAAGGACACATACAGTGTGAGGATGGTCAGGTAATAAATCCACATAGTACTAGATTACTTGTGCCTTTTAAGACAGACCAAAGTGAGTTTACTTGTATGAGGACAGTTTGGAGGACAGAGACTAAAAAATGAAATTGCTTGCTGCAAGGTAGTGATGAGGATGACCTTTGTTGCCCACTGCATAAGATTTCTTTTTAAAAGGCAATTCAGGGCAGATGAAAGATGTGTGACTTTCTAGTACAGGAGTTACTGTGCAATCACTCCTTTTCTCAGTACTCCTCCTCCCCAATAACAGTACGTGTATGGGGCCTATCTTATTTATAAGTTCCTAATTATTTCTTACAAAGGATGAGAAGAAACTCATCAAAAAGCTTATATTCCCACAATCATCAAAGGATTTCCCCAGAGAATTCCAGTGAGCTCAACAGGATGACTTAGCTGCAAAGAAACCACTTCTGCAGTTCAGGGTCTGGGGGGTGTTCCTTGGGAAATAAGCCCCCTGGAACCATACTAAATCTGCTGCATGTAAATACTTTTAAGATGTTGAAGTGGCTATGACACTGGGCTGGGACTTCATCAAACCTGGTGGTGCTGTGGAGCCCTGCTGACCTCTCTTATTCGCCCATAATGGCCTCTCCTCCTTCACCAGTTTAAGTCATTCTTCTAGGAAAAAGCTGTCTTTCATAGTCTATATGTTCACCTGGGGCCCCAGCCTTTGTTGTGGTTTCTAGAGGCTATTGGAATAGAGATGGAAATAACGGGGGGGGGTGTCTTAATTTTAGGAACAATCCTGTGGTAGCAAAGACTAGCTCTTACTCATGCTTTTAACAAACAGGTGGAAAATACACCTCTGAATGGTCTGTGAACATAGTGCTTAGCTTTAAATAAACGTTGATGCTGCTAATAACTAAATATCATTGCCCTGAGCCAGCAGGTTTTGATACAGTTCTGTATATTCCTAACAGTTATTTGCCCCCTAGTCGTGCTTGTTTTCTTTTGAAGAATAATTAAGATTTAATGGCATATTTTCACAGGGGTTTTTTTGCTTGCTTTCTTGCTGCCTACTGTGATGATTGCTTGTGTCTGATCCTGGTCATTATAAGAACTGTACAGTAATTGCCTATCTGGTGACTCATTAATGAAGGTCCCCAGAGAGATGAGAAGCTGTTCTTTTGAAGTTCATCATGTTTGCTGTTGGCCTTCTAGTTTAATCTGTACATTCAGGACACCTTATTCAATTATTGGAAACTCCTTTTTTTCTAAGGATATAGACACCTTGTAAACAAGGCCCTTTATCTCTGCTAACAACGCGGCTTACCTCTGATAAATCAAAGCATTTTACACACCAGACATACTCTTTTCATCTTCAAAAAGCCAGGATGGTTCACAAAAAGAAAACCAAAACATTCTGGTACAAACAGGTGTTTTGAATCAGGGAATTACCTCCAAAATGCAGCATTTCAGTCATCTGAAATTCAGCAGCATATTGTAACAAAAAGCTGTGTTCATGAACACATATTTTTTTTAATTCTCAGTTGTTTTTTCTATTTTAAATTAAGCTTTATAAGAGAAAGTACTACATTTCAGAATATTCTGTGAAAGTTTGAAATCACTTAAGAAAATGATCCTAATATTTGGCACTGAGCCAGCCAAAAGCTTCCAGCTGTTTATTTCCAGGCATCTAGCCTGCTCTTGCAAGACAGACAGGAAATCCATAATTTAATCCTTTATCCCTCCTCTAGCCCAATGCTACCTAGGAATGCTACCTCCTCCCAAATGCTTCTCTCCGACTCCCTGCACTTATATATTGCACCAACAGTAACCTAAGATGTCTCCAGAGCATCTCACCAGTTACCTGATGAATGGATTTTTGAGAGACCTATCCAAGTTTCACCAGAAACTTATCACATTGTGTTACAACACATTCTGGTTTTGACAAATGAACCTGCCAGGGAAAAGACTCTTTCAAGTGAACACTCCCACAAGTGTTGCACTGGCAATACTCAGCAACCAGTTCAGACAATTAGATTTTTGGTTTGTGTTTGTATGGTAGATGGCAGTACACAAAGGTGGAGAGTAGTGTTTTGCCTTCAGGGAAGGGCACACTGAAGGTGATTAACTGCTTCATTTTTATTTTCTGTGTCATTTACTCGATTGTTTTTCTGCAGTTGTGCTATCTTTACAAGAGAGCTATCAACCTGGGGGGGTCGGTATCCACTGTTTGTATTCACACATCTGCTGTGTTTTCTCAGTTTGTTTATATACAATTCAACAGGCATGGAAATAGCTGTGAGCAGAAGGAAGTCTCCAGAACGAGGGCTCTGAAAGCAAGGAGCTCTTACTGCTAACAAATGCAAACACATGCTGTAGAAGGTTCAGTCACTGGGAGTCCCACCAATACACCAGGTCTTGAAAGATCCATGCAAATATTTTCTCTGGGTGTCTAAGGAGAACATCAGGAAAAGATGGATCCCTTCTGATTTGAGGTTTGATGGCAGTGCTAAACAAGCACGGCAGGACCACTGTAAAGTTAAACAATCAGGCTGGCAGAAGTTAAAGACAAGTTTTGCATAAAAGCAATTATAAACAGATACAAACGGGGGACCTTAACAGCTCCACAACAGATTTTAGTTAGCCCAAAACACTTGATGACGATACTGCAGCCTCTTGGGCACCTGTGCTACTACGGATTTGCATACAGTCTGACATATTGCCGAGCACCGGTCTAACAGCACAACACAAGAAATCTCATTTTAAAATTCAAGCAACAGTTCTGTTCTGTGCATACTTGTTGCTATCCTGAATATTCCAATCTACAAGAAAGAGAACTCTGAATCTGTTTTCATAATTGTGCAAGGAATCATGGGAATCAAAATGGTACAATTGAAAATAGTCGCTAAAACTTAACACCACTTGTCATGGCAACTATATGGTGGGCAGGACCTGGTGGATCAAAGCAAAGTCTGTATTACCCCCGCATTGACTGAAAGCGAAAAGCAGGAGTTAGGTGTGGCTGACGTTGGGTTGTCACTAAGTGACTGTCGTACTTAACGTTTAGTTGTACACAGAGAGATTTGGTTTAGTTTGTTTAACCAGTTTCACTGTATAATCTTTCTCACTATGCAGTGATGCGGAACACAGCATTTCATACCTCTTGAAATGCAGTCTCTGAACAGAAGACATCCCCAGGGCAAGTGCATGGTAACACCAGTGTATTCCTGGCCCTGCAGATTTGAATGAAGATGCATGATCAATATTTCTGCAACTGCAAGCCCTCCTTCAAAAAACATTAAAAAATTAATGTTGGCTGTGAAAAATCCATGCTGCTGAAGACTTGATGCTGTTTCTTGCTCAAGATCAAAACATGTGTCGAAGACATATTGTTAAATAAAAATAAATATTTTGCTGAAATCAAACTAGTAGCAAATCTTATCCCTGTACATCGGTGTACAAAACAAAATAGTGAGAAAACTGTTAAGCTTCCTTCAGAATAGTTGAGTTACAGAAGATTTGCCACATGCAATTGCACTGTACTATACATTTTTGTAGACCATTTCAGTAGCAAGTTGATGGAATTATTTATTGATTCCTTACATACCAACATAATAATTTGTTCTTTTAAACCATTCCGATTTTAACAAACCTTCACTCACATGTTTTACTGACCTCTTTACTTACCTTTGATGTGAAATGATTGAGGAATGTTTGGAGTTTTACTTAACAACTGATTAAAATAAGCACTATGTGAAAGACGGAATTACCAGGGCATCGGGAATCTATTAAATGAGCTGGAAAAATCCTGTGGAGTGTAATATATGCATGTGATTAAGAGCTTTCCACTGATTGGGTTTCCTTTCCTACTGTCTATTATAAAAGCATTAAGAAATTTGCATCGATTATATTTCAGGCCTAGTGTCTTAGAAGTACTCCATTTTTTGTGGACAAATAAATAGCACAAATAAAGGACAATGTGAAATCTCTATCTCACTTGGTATGACCTTCCTCATGAAAGAAACCCAATCATTTGCACAATTTTTCTTGAGATTCCTTTCAAACAGCCATTCAGTGAACATTCCCTAGAACAGCCACCAATTAGTCAGTATAAAAAATCATTTTTAATCTTTGCTGAGGACATTCTTGCACCTTGTTTTGTTTATTAGTTCACTTAAAGTAGGCATTACCACGGCCCTTTACAACAGAGGCTACAAATACTTTTTGCACAAATAAACTCATTCAAATTTGACAGCTAAACTACCCAAACCAAACTCAAGTAAGTTTTCTCTGTCACTTCTAGAGAAGAATGAATTACAGTTTGTGTATCTTCTCATAAAACACAAGGTAATCCTGAGATTTAGAATGAAAATTTTCTTCGCAGTGTTAAAGAGGTACATTAACATCAAAACTTGTTGCAATTGGATCTTATATTTTTAGCGTAAAAACATTTTTAAAAGCCTGTATAACTGATTCCACCATTTGTACTGGTGTTTCTTTATTTGTCAGTTGGAAAATCAAATATTTTCAGCTAAATCTCAGCACTAGTCTCTAGTCAAACTAGAGATGGTAAAACTCATGTTTCTTTGTTACCAAGCTTCCTTTGAAATATTTCCAAAGGATTTATCACAGGCCTACCTGGACAAGTAATTTATTTTATTTTGTTATTCTGTAACAACAGGAAATGCTCATAGGAACTAAGATAATGTATAATCCCACAGTCACAATTACTGATAATGTGTTTTTTTCTCTTTTAGCATCCCTTATTTTGCCATTTTGAATTTTAGTGGGATTTTTTTAGCACTACATTACTGTATACCTACCTTCACTTTGTAAGAACACTAAAAAATAGGGCCAAATAGTCTATTTTTAAATTATCGGTTCTATCAGTTGTAAGCAGGATCTGAGAACCATTGATGCATTCACCCTCTGCAAAAAGAATTGAAGAGGGTGTAACAGCAAAAAGGAGGAGCTGCCAGTGATGCTGTGAATAGAAGGTGGAGACATGGAGACAACATGTAGCAATCAGCTGGGGGTTTTATTTATTTAAAAGCCTTGTATCCAGGACTATCAAGAGAAGAACAGAAAGATGAAAGTGGGGTTTTTGTTTGTTTGTTTTTATATCAAGTGATGCCTGGCAGCTGAACTCAGTTACTTCAGGTCTCAGAACAAAGAAATTAAAAAGCTATCGTCTTTAGTGATTGAAATAGCTTTGTTCTGGGGTTCTAGGGTCCTCTTTCTCAGAGTTAGAATACTGGCTGGTCAGTAGACACACTAGGCCAGCACCCACACTTACTTTTTCTGGTTTTTTGTTTGTTTGGTTGGGAGTTTTTTGTTTTGTTTGGAGTTTTTTTAACATAGAAATAACTTGGCTATTTCAAAGGATCTTTCCAGATTGTGTCAGTACTGTATGCTTCTAGAAACCGGTATAATTCCCTGGGAGGCTCCTGCATCACATATTTTCCTTCACCAGTGAACCCTACCCTATCATGACAGAACATAAAAGGATATCTAACACAGTTTGTCTTCTAGACACATCCAGACTCTATCAAATAACACACTCCACGTTAACAATGGGAATCAGGTAAAGGACTTCGGTCATACCATCTTCATTTGAAAAGATGAGCTAAGATCCAAGAGGACAGGGACACAAGAAGCCATGGATACATCCATATAACAGGTCTGTTTCCTGCAACTCCTCACAGAGGACGTTCCACTGCCATCTGCTGTTTATTTGATAGGTGTTTACAGGATCTGACCCCTCATTTGTTAATGCTTGCACAGCACTTCGAAAGCACAAAGCACTCTCTCTAAATGGGAAGTGTCATTATAATTATTATTATCTAAAAGAATGATTTTTGGAGTACTCGTATAACTGAAAATAACATCTTGTTCTTAGTACAAACATATTATTGGATCTGATAGCCAGGCCATAATGGAATCTATTTAAAAAAGGCAAGTAATTCATTAAGAGGCCGCACCACGTGAAAGAGAATGTATGTCTTGACTCCTAAGTAATTTATCTTTTTTAAAATACAATAATGCACATTTTCATCAGAACCTAAATTATCTCTCTTGTTTTTACTATTATAAATTCTATTATGATTCAGAAGATCTTATTACCATAGTAAAACAGAAGAGTAATTTAAAGAATTTCTGAAGGCAGCAGTGTAACATTACTGACGTTAGAGTGCACATTGTTAAACAGCTCGAAGGGATTAGTGTGGGGGACATTAATAACCTTAACTTACTTTACAGTATGTTTTTCCTTCCAGACATCATACAGAAATCTGGACAAAGAAGACATTTGCCTCTCTTTTGTAGATCAAGAAGACCAAAAAGGAATGGGCTATCCTCTGTGATTCAAAACTGTTCTTTGTAACTCGTTTTCCATTATACAAGCCAAGCAGGAAAAAGCAAGTTGCGTCCCACCCCCTCACCCTACAGAAAACCCTCTCCATTTCTCTATTTCCTCTCTACCTCATGCTCTTGCATATTACGCACAGGACTGAACAGCTTTAAATAAAGATAAGCTTTAGCACTTTTTCTAGGATGAAGTATAAAGTGAGGAAGACAGTGGGGCTGCCTATATATTCTGCAATTTTAATACCTCACAAGTATCATCACTCATTGTAGCCACAACACCTTCCTCTCTGCTTCCTTTTTTGGCCTTGTATCTGCCTTGTATTCAACAAAAGCAAGCCAGTAGTAAAATACCATTATTCACATAAAATATAGGCCTCCACCACTAATTCTTTGCATTTATTGCATATGCTTTATATACAAAGCAGAAATTTTTATCAAATATTTGAAATCCATACAGTTCAATAAAAAATGTCTACTGCCCAATTTTGACCAGACATGTCTTGAATATTTTACAATGTTAAGCAAACTTCAGGGTTACCTACACTTGCTGGATTCACATATTGAATTTTTTCAGGGTAAAATTAACATCATGTTAGCAGGAGATCAAACTCAAATAGTCTTGTGTGGAGAGCCCTAGCAGTCAGTGTGGAAAAGTTGAGAGGTTTGTAACTTGTATTTGCAGTCACATAACGTCAATCATTCCTTCATCGTTCCTTCTCTGTTCTCCCTTGAATGCGACATGTGCAAATCACAGCTTTCCCAAATTAAAGTAAGAAATCCACATGCTCACACACCTCCTGGCTTGCTTGACCTCTGCTAGTCATATGCTTTTAACAGCTAGTTTGCCCCAGCTGAACTTACCTGCACAGAAAAGATGCAACATTGCAAAGTAATACCAGACGTGACATGGGACAGATCACTTGTAAACAAGTTATCTGGCCATCTTCTTCATCCAGTGTCTGCCATTTTATCCAAAAAGGATGTGTCAGCCATGGCAATACAAACACAAACATGACAGAAAGTTTTGTCCAATAAACAAAACTTAAACTGCCAAAGACACATAAAACTAAGTTCACCTTTTTAAAAGTTAATCACAGATTACTGAAGAAATGTAAAAGCAGCTTTAATTGAGATCCATTTGATCATAGCAGATTAGTGATTCCACTAGGATCACTCTAGAGATATCTTAGTTTGCAGTAAATGAAAATATCTTTACCTCGTCCATCCTTACAGTATTGTACACCTAACAAAACTGACATTAAGCTGATTTAAAAAAAAAAAAGACTCAAACACACAACATTTTTATGGCTAATGAACAATAGACATTTTCTGACTCTCATATCATTAAAACACTAACACAATCTAAATTAATAGATATTGCAATTAAGATTAAGTAATGAAAGGGCTAAAAACTGTTCCTGGTGGCTTCTCATTGAAATAGGGAATGAAAAAAACCACAGCAAATCATTTAGAAAAAAAACACATAACCGTTACAGTACACAGTTTTTTAGATCTGAAAGTTTTATTTGCTGAGACTGCAGTTAAACTATGCTATGAAAACATTAAAAATCAAATATTTGTGCAAACATATAATTGACAATTTGTTATACTAAACAGTGTACAGCCTTGCAGCAACAAGTTAAACTTGGGTTAAAATAAAATGTGATTGAAATACAATGAGATTGCAGTATGAACAGAATTACTGTAGCCATTACCAAGCACATTTTGAACAGGGGGCAAATAAGGGGTCATATAACACTAGGAAGAGGGAATTAAATTCAGTGATAGCATGGCAGAGCTTCCACCGTGGCATGAGACAGTCATTGCACAGCGCAGGAAAATTTTTATTTGTAAAGAAAACCAATGCCATATAATATGTAGTAAAGAACTAGATCAAAGTATTTAGCCTGATCCACAGCTGTCATTCCTTAAATTGTGTTGTAGAAGATAAAATCTATTCATAATCACAGTCCTTATAGCTATTTCTTATCCAAAACACTTCCCTCCTGCCATGAAATTCAGTTTACAGGAGAAAGATGCAAACTGAAATAAAGAGGGTCTTAAAAAAAGCTGCATAGTTTCTTTGGTTTCATATGTGCCCTGATGCCCTTTAGTATTTTGATGTGAAGAGATGCTCTTTTGATACCTGAGCCAGAAGACAATTTGTCCAAGGAGGATGGAATGTGACACAGCCCTTTCATGCTGCACTACGAGGTCTTCTAAGGATAATGAGTTAATGAGTGCTCTTATGCTAGTGTTGTTATAACATCAAAAGGCTTGTGTTTCTCAGGTTAGAATCAAATGGAAGTGAAACTACTGCTGATGGTTTGGTCAAGTTTGCCATTTTCATGTTCCAATATAAAATTATTTTTTTTGTCCAGAACCTAAGGGTAACGTCAAGAGGAAGATTTGTTATCTATTCCTACAGTAGATCGATGTTTAATGAGCACTTGATGATTCTTCTAGAGTATACAATTTCAGCTAGAGAGCTTGGTGTTATTATTCAAGCGCATTTCACAGTCAGCTCCCACTCTTCTATGAAGTATTTTTTTACTCTGTGAAAACAAGGCCTTGGAGGCAAGTCAGGGCATACACAATGGTGTACTGAATTTACTGGCTTTATCTTGAACAATATGGCAGAAATACTTCAGTGATGCAAGATCTAATCTATAAATAACTCGAAAACATGGTGAAAGACTGTGCCAACAGATTGTTGAAATCCCCAGTGGTTTGAATGGGAGTTTACTAGAGAGAATTCCTAAAGGAGTTTTACATTTTCAAGCAGAACTGAGCCAAATAAAAAATAAAACAAGGAATCTAAAATGTCACCGCGTAAAAGAATCATCTGATACTGCAAGAAAATAACACTCGATCACTGTTTGGCATTTTACAATTTCAAATGTCTGAATTTCTTTGAAGCGATTCATTTTCCCCTCCTTTCTTTCTCCTGTCTCCCTTTTTTGAATGGGAGTGCATTTTAAATATGTGTGCTTTAAGCCAGGAGTGGCGAAATACAGACATAGTACCAAAGAGTAGCCCAAAACGAAGACGGCCAAATGAGCCATCAGAGCATGAAATTACCCCTTCTCCTCCCTCAACTATTTGCTGGTCATTATTTCCTAACTTCTTCTCCTCTTGCTCTGCTTTGCTTGGCAGCTGCTGCAAAAATCTTCGCCCTAGCCAAAAGTCAAAGCTAAGGTGTTCTTTTCAGCACCGATGCCAGAAGGGCTCCGCAGAGCCCTGCACAGGGACAATACAAGCTGCAGAGCTGGCACCTGGCTGCAGCCTGTCAGTCTTGGCAGCCCAGCTCCTCCTAAACTTGGATTCCTACTTGAGAGCACAGCACAGCAGGGGTTTAGGCAGCAGTATGCACATACACCTCTGAATGCAGCTCGCTATTGAGAGAACCTTGAGAGGAAATAAATTTTGCCCAAATTAACCCTTCCTTTACATCAAGAAAAGCTAACCTGACAGCTTCAGCTATCTAGAAGCCAAGCAAGCTGTGTTTACCATCATATAGGAGTGAATCACATCTCAGCTACTTCTATATTTGCAAAAAAAAAAGTATTCAAAGCAGCAGCTATTGTGTAAGAGGTAAAACTTGGCCCCAAATCAGGGCCCACACTGCATTCAATTTAAATCATACTAAGTTCAAACATTTGAGTCAAAATTCTGATGCAAAGCTTCCTATTAGGGGAACAGGTGAGGTCAATTAGCAGATCAGATTAAAAAAAAAAAGTTTAAAAGAAATTCATGATGATGAAGCTGATTTCTAGCTCCCTGTATAAAGTCCTACCCCAAGATCCAGTTCTGTCCTAGTTCAGGTGCCATTAGAGACAGAGGCTTTCTGTTGTAGTCAGCTTCCCCCTTCCACACATACTTTTCCTGCTGGTCTTTGAAGAAAGCTCAGTTCAGGTAGGGAAATCCTGTCCTCTTAAGATGGACTTAGACTTTCACATCAATTAAACTAATTGGGAGCAAGTACAACACGTACCTTAATTGTAACTGCAAACACTGTGATTATACAAAATCCATTCTGGAAAGAAGAGTGCTATTTTTATAGGGCTCTGAAAAAGAAATATTTAAAAAGAAAAATAGGAGTCTATGTTAGATTATTTCACTATATTACTTTCAAAGGTCAAAGAATCAAAATAAATAACTTTTCCCCAATAATTTTATCTTTTTTAAAAACATACCTTACCATTCTTACTTTGTAACCATGTTCTGTTCTTTTTTCACCACTCTGCACCTTTAGTAAGGTCTTGCTTCGGTCAGCCCCTACCCCGACATATTTTCTTATAGGGTTTAACATGCACAAGGAACAGAAAATTATTTAATAATCCTCTTTTTCACATTTATAATGAATAGACTGACAGCTAAAGTGAGCTGATCAATATTGCCCAAACATGAGCCAATTGCAAAGTGCTGTTTCAAGCGTGAGAGCCAGGCAGGGCTCCATCAGAAACACAAATTCGAGAGACACAAAGGAGTTAATGGTCTATCCCTGAGAGAGCCTTAAATCCGCCCTCCTCCCCCGTTCCCCCCCCCCGGGCCCAGCGTCG
>JANZLQ010000064.1:5482838-5525142 GCA_026212715.1 Elanus axillaris | reverse complement strand
CCCACCCCCCCATTTTGCAGGCATGAGAGTGCTTGCTTACCAAACACCCAAGCTCTCGGCACAACTGCTTCAGTTAAAAAGGGTGGTATGTTTAAGTATACAGAGTAAATTTAATCTTCCTCCACATTTTTTCTTAAGCAGAGTGCTAAAATTTGTGTTGGAATATAAAGTAAGATTCATATGTTCCTGAACTGACTTTTCTTTTTATAATGTTTTTGCTCCAGTTTCCTGGCACTCACTAAGAAGACAGAGGCAAAAAGAACAAATTAAACAGCACATATGTGGCAGAGAAATAAAGACAACATTACTACTGTTTTCTATAGCTCCTGTTCCACAGAGAAATCTACTTTAGTTATCCAAGAGAACAAAAGTTCAGGCTGATGCATAAAACCATTTACTGAAGTTAACAAAAGCTGCAGACAGAAAGACTGAATTAGTCCAAACCAAAAATGCTTACTTATAAAACCAAAAAGCTGTGTTGAGATAATCTCTGATAAAGAAGGGGAGCTAGAAGCCAGAAATTAATGGACCAAAATAGCTATGCTGGAAATTAAGCCCAATTAGTGAATAAAATAATGAAAGGAATTGTTCTTTCCATCTCCCTTTCTTCTTTCTTTTAATATGCTGGCTTTGAGATCTTAATTTCACACTGATGCTAAGAGGAAGCATGGACCAAAAGGAGTAAGTGCACCATTGCAGCCCCAGTGCTGCACAACTAGGACTTGTGAATTCACATTTATTACTATTTGTCCATGGTTATGGAAAGGCAAAGACCAGAGGCTTAAATGATATCATCTATACATGCCTCAGCGCATATACTGAACAGTACACCCAACTGAGCTTATATGGCCAGGCTTCTCAATCCCGTCCCCTTCACCTTAGTTCATTCTTTGATACCTTTTTGGTTTTTTGCCACTCATCTGAAGAAAAAGCCCAACTTTGCTGGCCAGTACTGAATCTTTTATTTTGTGAGCCTTCATCAAAAAAGGCAGCTACAAATGACATCTTATACCAACATTGTCCATCTTTGCCAGGTCTAAACCCAGTAGTCATCACTGCTGGATTACAAGAAAGTACTAGAATCAGAAACGTTTTCCTTGCTACTGTTTTCCATTTCTATTGGTTCTGTAAAATTAGAGAGGCATGTAAGTGGCATTAATACTTTTTCACATTCAACAAAATTACTGCAGCAGTTCCATCTTTTCAGCAGCAAGCATCAGACTTCTGCTTCACTATCACCTCAAAAGAAACCTTCTGTGCATCTTACACTTCTCATTTGGTGTACATCTGTAGTCTACCTGGTTTTGGAATGAATTCCATGAAAGTCTATAGATCCATAGCAATACCTTGGTCTGTACAGGAATTCAATGACTGTTCTCTTTCTGAAAGAAGATTAACAGTCTACAAAACCTATTCTCTATCAAAAAGCAAGTGTCAGCAATATATACTTACTTTGCTTGTGGTTTAGGCTCAAAAAATACAGGTGTAGTGAAGAGACTAAACACAACTTTTTTCCAGATTGTCACTTCCTTTGTACCAGAAGAGTCTTTTCTGCGGCAACTGTTCTGCATGTCTTTAAGGTTACACTTTAAGGAGACAGTCTGAGTTGCAGTAATGACACTGAACACTGCACATTTGTGTCCTGAGTCAGAGATAATGAAGTTAATCATTTTCCATTAGGCACAGGACAAAAAGAGAATGGTATAGACCTACATTTATTATTAGGGGCATGTTTTGCATGAAATTAAGTTATTAGGTAATGTTATATGTATGACCAAACCTAGTGGTATAATGTTATTAATATTATGGGAATATCTAGGAGTCCACATCAAATAACTACAACTTTGCTGTGATTGATATTGTACAACTTTACATGGCTAGAACTGCTGCTGGTCCAAACTTATATGAGGAAAATTTGTCTTCCTTTATTTCACTTAGTGCAAACTTTCTACAAGCCTTCTCAAATTTCTCATCTACATAACCATTTACTTTCCATACACTGCCATTTTTACTTTTAAAAAGTAGCACAAAAGCATCTAATTTCCTCCCCTTCCAAAGCTCAGTATTAACTCAGGCAGAACATATTCTTAAATTATTTATTTTCATAAACCAAGAACAAACCACTGACTTCTGAATTCACTCAACTGTTGTAAAATTTATTTGTGAAGCTGGCTTTTGAAATTTCTAGCACCACAGCCAGCTACGTCACACACTTGCTCTCAGAATTTAACCTGAATTTGTCAAAATCATAACATGGCCACTTTGAAATGAGCCTGTGAAATTATATGTAGGACAAAAGACATAAAGTGAAATATTTGGAACCATAATTTATGTATTTTTCTTTTAAAACAGATAACATAACCCCACATGCATAGAAGGCTTATATGGTAAAGGAAACCCAGAACATCAAATACTACAGCATTAGTGAATGCTTTTGAAGCTAAAATATATTATTCATAATAATTGTGTAAGGAAGGGTTAAAAGAAGGAATTTTGGTCCATGGATGAAACACTAAGTAATAAATAGAGAACTGAAAAATGCAGTCAGCGCAACAAACAGATGGTTTATTATCTATTGTTTGAAATGCTGACCATGGAAGTAAGAAAGTTAAACAATGTTGGGGGAGGACATCCAGTAATGGAGGAATTCAAGGCTAATAGGCACAGCATATGATTTTGCTTACCTTGTAAAAATCCTGCTATCAGCTAGAGTATGGTTGATGCGATTTATGGATTATGGTAACATGCCACATGGACAAAGCCCATGAACCAATAGATGGGATGGCTATGGCACGTGTAGCACGCCTGGCCAGTGAGTGCATATGCCATAGGCTCCCCATGTTGCAACTGAGGCATGTTTCGGCACTCATTGGCCACGAGTGTCGACATCCGTTCCTCTGCAAATGTATAAAGACCGGGATTTCCTGAAGAGCAGTGGGCTGGTGAATGGCGAGGTCACTGTTGCCTCCAGAGGGATGCCCACGTAAAGCTAGCACCTACCAACTGCTGAGCTGAGCTCATGGTGTAAGACGGCACAAGAATTTATGGATGGTTCATCTTACTCACGGTCCTTGGGTCGGTATGTTAATTGCTTTGCTCGAGTTGGAACGCTTTGGAAAAATACCCTTAGTTTAATGCATGTCTGTAGCTAATAAAACACTTGCTTTTTTCGTTGTAGTCAGTGTATGTGTGTTTACCTTTCTTGGGAATCCTCGAAACCACCTTAAAACAATAATTCATACTAAATTTAATTCAAATATTCATACTAAAAATGTTATTCATAAAATCAATATTGATTATCAGTCAGCACTACCAAAAATCAAGATCAGAAAATTTAAGAGCACCTCATAAAGTAATCCTTCAGGAAAGGAAAGATATTGCTCATTTCAATGAAAATCAACTCAGTGGAATATACAGATTAAAGACTGAAAGAATAGATTCGTTGTCCTTCAGTGATGGCAGTGGATTCTAAAATAAAACCCAGCAGGTAGAAAGATCCTAAATGGATTTAAAGAGCTCTGTTGTTATCATATAGTGCTTGAATACCAAATCACAGTTTCTTTAAACACATTACAGGTTCCTCCCATTAACTTTGTTTCTTGTTGGGTTGTAGTTTGGGGGGTTGGTTTGGTGTGTTGGTTGGGTTTTTTAAGAAATCCAGCTGGAAATGCACTGTGATAATATCTCTCTGAAGTAAGCACTTCTTTTTAATAAACCATCATTGCTCACCAGTAATAATTCATTTATCTCATACTGCTAGACAGCCCATGCAGGCACTCAAATACATTCTCTATTGTAAAATACCAGAGAGGAGAGCATCCACAATTTTTACTCATTAAGACTTTACCTAAACTGAGGTAGTCATAGTGTCATCCCAGGGAACATGATTGCTTAGAAAACTGGTAATAATAGTACCAAGTTCTCCTCTACTGGCTTAAATTGGGCGTGTAACAAAAAAGGCTACTGTCATTTCCATTAATCTAAGTTAGTTTGCTCACCACTTCCTGCTGTATCTTTTTTAGCTAAGGAGAGAATTTCTTTTTGTTGAGAACTGAAATGAGCAGATGGACATAATATTCAACTACAAAAGTACTGCTTTACATGTCTTTGACAAAATAACAGCACTGGATATTAATGTAACTTACTCCCAATTTAAGTCTCCTTTTCACTGACAGAGTAGCATGAAGAGATCTTCATGTAAGTGAAAATAATTCCCCATGAATTCCAGGACAAAATTATGATGTAATGAATGCAAAACAGTGAACAACCGTTGGATCTGGATGGAAAACATACAATTAAAATACCATTCTGACCTGAGGGCTTTCCAAGTATTGCAAAATAAATAGGGAATATCTGTTTAGTTCACACTTAGACAACAACTCATAATTTCTCTGATCTCTAGAGGTGATAGCAGTGAGGCACATGATTAATACATTATGGTATATTAATCACACATTATGGCGTGTCTGTATTCTGTTGCCTGTGTTGCACATGAACTGCCTGGGAGGATTTCAGTCTCCTGCAGTGGCTACTTAACACCTCTCCTGCAGTACTGACTTCCACGGGGATCATTCTCAGAACAACCACAACAAAATTAAATCCTGTATCTTGTGAGAGGTGACATCAAATAGCATTATTAGATGTCAAGCACTTCTAGGATACTTCATGATGCAAAAGATTGCAGGCTATCAGACACCTCACTGCTATGTTCACACAGTATAGAGTTACACAGTTTCAGAAACAATGCTGCTGTCTATGCCGTTTCCAGACTTAAGTAAGCTCGCAAACCATTCACATAGGCCACTGATTTAGCAGAGATACTTTATAAAGGCAGACAAATGTCCAAAAGCTGCTGCCTTCCTGCCCTCCAGTTCTCACACTATTCAGGAAGCAGGGAGGAGGAGGCTGCAGAAAGGAAGCCTCTCCCCTGCCCTGCAGAATCCATGCTAGAAGATGTGGTGTTCTCTGGAAATGATGCAGCTTGGGATGCAAAGTCACCTGGGGCAGCCTGGAGACAGGGAATTTATTAAATTCCATTACTAACAAGATTGTGTGTAGTACACACTCTCATGGGATGTAATTTTGCAATCCTAACCTCACAGGCATACCAGCATATGTTTTACTAACTACTCGACGGAGTTGCTTTATACAAATGAAGTGAGCTACACAAGCACAACACCTAATGCTTTTCCCACACAGAGTTTACTAAGCATAGGGAAGTAACTTGAAGTTTAAGACAGTCCTGCAAGGCTCCTGGATATATCCATCTTATCCTCTAGAGCCTTTCCTTCTACTGCTTCTTAAAATTATGAGAAAGACTCCTCTCTGATGTGACAGCTGGTCTACTTCTTCAGGCAAGCCCTTGCCTACTTGCTGAAAACACCTGGCTAAACCACAGTTCATCTGTGTTACCCCCTCTGTCTCATGCAAATCTTACTTCAAGAGTGAGGGCAAAAAGGTGGCAAACTGGTATTCCCATCATGATGAAAGTTTTAGGCTGATGAAAATGTATCCTAGGCATTCATAGTTAGATTTCACAACCAGACAGAATTCATAAACTAGTTTTCCAACGTGTTCATCAACTGGTATTAACTAGTTTTTCAATGTAAAATTTAGCAAATGGTTTAAAAGCAACATGAGAATAGACTTAAATCACAGATGGCAGAAGGGGAAATATATGGGATGCTAAATCAAAAGAAAGGCAAACTACAGTACAAAAAATAACAAGCAAAATCATTTTTAAACAGCTTAATTTTTTTATGTCCTTCTACAATTTTCTCCTAATTCTTCACCTGTCCGGCCCACCCACTAAAAAAAATGGTTATAAAAAGATATAGTTGTTCCCACCAATAAATACCTTTTGCATATATAAAGGGGCCAACTGAAGAACTTTAAGTTGCCCATTTGACGTCTATTTTACTTAGCATTTCCACCTCAGTCTGTATTGTAGAGGAGTGTAAAGTTTTTAATGTAGTGGAGTTTCAATCCACTAAAACTTAACAATTTCAAATGCTGCTTTTTCAGTTTTAGGCATATGCATCATTAAGTCAGCACAAAAAAATTTCGCATTGCGTTTTTAACAGGATACTCAAACTGTTCACAGTGAAAGGTTCTTAATTACGAGAATGAATCCTTGCTGTCATCACTGCACTTTAAAAATGTGACATCTAATTTTATTTAATTCTTTCCCATATTCTGTAGCAAAAAGGTTGCAGAATGTGAGCAATTATGGGCTAAGAAAGGGTGGTAAGGCAGTGGTAGTATAATGGGTAACCAAAGAAAGCTACTTGAATTGCAGTGAATTTAGTGTCTTGGTGTTTAAGACAAATATTCTACCATTCAAACGATCAACTAGTTTGGTTTTTTGCATGTGTTCTACCAGCGTGTTTTATTAATGAAAGTCCTCAAAACCCTTGTACAGTATTTGCTGGATTTATCTCAACCTCTTTCTTGGTACTTTTTCCCCACAATTGGAAGGCCACCTAGTTTGAGTTCTTTCTCCACTAATGTTCAGTAGTGATTATTTTATTGCAATGTATTTACGAGAAACAGGCAGGTTTTTTAAGGTACCAAGAGCTTCAAGCTTTGTTTGTTTATAGCTCCTCTGTGCACTACTACATGTCTCTTGGATTCAACTGCCAATGTAAGGGATTAAGGGGCTAAGTGAGTTTGACTGGTGCAAGAATCTTTCAAATATGTTCCTCTAGCTCAACTCTTTCACTGGCAGTTTTTATTTAATAACTGCCAAAAAAAAAATAAAATCCATTGGTGCAGCAGGAGTGACAAAACAATCACACATATCAGGCACAATTCAGTATCTATTCACACCTCTGAAAAAAAAAAATAAAATAAAATTGGATTTGAAAAAATTATAAAGCTCTTTGGCTTGTTGGCTTGCCTTTGCTGATTTATTTGTTTAGTTTTTTAAGGGCCCCGTCTAATCTTCAAGTTGTTAGAGAGGGCTGGAGCAAGTGTTTGCTGACCTGTAGCCTGCCCACACGGCAATAATTATTCAGTTAAGCTTCTGTAAGTGAAAAAAACTTTTTTTAAAGCTATCCTAGAGAAACCTTGCATTAACATTCTTCAGCTACTGCCTTATTTGTTTTTACCTGAAACTTCCTTGGCTCCTGTTCCCCATGTATCAGTGTTGTTTCTGGTGTTTCATCACTAGAAATGGAAATTGTTCCTTACATGAATTACAGACAGCTTTACATTTGTCTTTTTAGGGAGGGCTGAATTTCACTGTTGATGAAGAGTTATTTAGTAATACCAGTAACTAAATTCAGGGCTAGCCCCAAAAGCATCTCTGCTGGTACAACTCAGTCCTGACCAGTCCTGCTAACTTGCTCTTTGCTTCCAGGTCACAGAGATTAAAGTGTAATAAAAACTATGATGGTTTTTCTTTATGCAGAAATGGAGATGGATCCCTCTTGCTCTCACTTGCTTCTTAACTCCTGATCCTTGAAGTACAATTGTGTTCATTTAAACCTACACAAGTATGTTTTTCAAACAACTAAAAAGAAATTGCCTACATGTTGCTTTTCAATTGCAAGATGAAGATAACAGGATTGATACTCATTCTTATATGCATATTTTTCTGGTTTTGTTCATTAGATTTAATTATTTCAACTAGGAATTGATTTTAAATTATGAACACTCCTGCATCAAGATTTTATTTATTTTTTTTAAAGACATACACAGACACAAATTGTTATTTGGTAAAAGATGCTGGTAGATCACAGTGTAATTGTGAGAGAGCAGGAAGCAGGAAGAAAAGAACCACCAAAATCAGAACCATTTTGATCACAGATGAATGCCAACACAAATACTTCTAATAAAATTTGTGGATGACAGTGACAAAAGCCATATGGAAAGACTTACCTCTCAAGAAAGTTGCACTGAAACAAATACAGAGCAGAATTATAGACTAAGGAGCACAGAATACAGGTCCTACCGAGGGAATGACAGACTGAAGCCAAAAAAGCTGCAATTCTGACAAGGAAGTAGAGAATAAGTGGAAAGGTAGTTCATATACTCTGCCATGAATCTAGTAAGAAACAAAAATAAACCCTAATTCAATATCTGACAAAGACAGAAGAGTAAAGAGTAAGAACAAGACAATGTTACAGTCCATATGACTCTACAGCATCTGGCAATCACAGTGTTAAAGAGAGCTGAGAAATTAAAGGGAAAGTGCAAATATATCACAAACATGATTTCAGGGTTAGAAAAAGGTGTCTTATGGTTGGTAGACAAAGACTTGATATCTTTAGCCTACCTAAAAGGGGACTCTACTGTTATGAGATACTACCATCCAAGCAGCTTCACGAATAGAAAACAGAACGTAACAATAGCAAGACAGAATAACCCAGCTGTGAGGTAAACATTCTTCACAGTGAGGGTGACTAACCACTAGAAAAACCTGTAAAGGCAAATCACAGATTTCCAATTTCTTGACATTCCAGGTCTTTCTGAAATATATATTCATTAAACAGTGTTCTCCCTACAGTTACACCAGAATGACATTTGTGACATGAACAGGATAGTCATGACCTATGTCATACCACACAAGCTGATAGAATGATTCTTTGCATATTTAAAACTTGTCAGAGTAAACATCCCATATGTTTTACCTCTGTAACATGTGGAAATAACCATAACTTAGTAAATCATGCATGTACATCTCTTTCTTACTTTTATCTAAATATATATATATATATATATTCCTCACTCAGAATAATTCCCTCTTGGCATAAGAGAAGCTTGATAGCTCTTGGCATGAAAGAACATGTGATTAACACATGTGGGCTCAGTGTTCCTCATTTGAGAATACTTGCTTCATTTGTATGGAATACAAATATGTCACATTTCCTCAATATCTGAAACAGAACATTTATATTTATGAGGATATAAACTCATTTTCTCAAGTCTCCGATATTTGCTGAAAATTAATCATCCCCTTGCGAAACACATTCACTAGAATATTCATAGGAAGCAAACATAATGAATAATCATTCAACTTTCATAATCAAAAGTTCCCAAAGCAATTTACAGGAGATAAGTATCATTATCCCCATTTATGGGTAGGGAAACTGAGGCATAATATTAACTTGTCCAACATCACATAGCAGAAATGTATTACACCTTAGATTTCTGGCTAACCCCTGGAATTCCTGTTCCTCTAATGCATAAAGATAGGCAAAGCAAAAGAAAAAAAAATTTAATTTCAATCAATGTTAATATATTTCTGTGATCTTCAGCAAGATTTCCCTGAAGTGACTGTTATTTCTTCACAGTGTTCTGAATGTCTACGTTCTTCAAGGCCTACCTATTTTTACTGGATCTTCCTGAACTACTATACTAAAAATCTGTGAAAACCTAAAAGAGATTTCCTGACTGTTTATAGCAATGCTGAGAAGTCAGAAATACTATGTGGAGCCTCTTTCCATCAAGTTTTACCTTCCTTCTAGTCTAAAGCTTTTCTTGTTTATACAGTAAGATTTAATAAGGACACAAGGTCACCATAACCAAAGTTTGCTTAATATTTAAGCTATCATTTAGAAAATATATATTTTATGAAGGGAAAAAAACCCTAAGTTTAAAATTTAATTTTACAAATTCATAAGATACCATTCTTCTGTTAACCATTATAATTTTAATTGAGGCTAAAGGATCCAAGCTTTAATTCTACATGGAAAAAAGAATTTTATACTCATTTTTCACTGGGGGTAGGGGACGAGAAAAAAAATCAGATTTGCTCCTTAAGAAAAATGAGAACACCAAAACTGTGAAATGTTGCACTGGTATTTCCTCTCCATTCATGTACCTCTACTTTGATGATTAAGTCAGTTCACAGTCCTACTTTGATTTAATAATTTCTTTTAAAATTATATATGCCAATGTAAATATAATTAACATAAAATAATTATATTCACAAAATAATTATTAAATTTACTTTCCCACATAACGATTGAAGAATAAAATGTCCATGCTTTGCTCAGTGATTTTAATGTGAAACTGCCTGTGAAATCATCAACATATTCTCAGTGCAATATTTAAGCCAGCATGTGTGGGTGTCAAATAATTGTAGACAATTTAGTGACTGAATTCCTTTAGGGTTTTAAAGTCCTACTATATTTTTGCTTGGATACCTTTTTTCTGGGTCATTAAGACAGTTGTCAAAAGAAAAGATGAAACAAGCTTTTAATGTTTTATTGCTGAATAAGAGTTTGAAGGAGTTACTCTACCTCAGTATCCAGGGTTTACAGCTGTAAACCTGTATTTTATCTCACACACCACCAACACCACCACCCCCTCCCCAAAGCCATCTGCTAAGGGTGAAATTCATTTTAGAGGAAACAATGCAGAGTTTTCTGGATTTTGATCACAAGTCTTACATTACTGTATTATCTAACATGATCCCCTTCATTAATGCACACATCAGTTCCTCTGCACCAGCCAGCAGGAACTGCTCATTGCCTAAGCTGACTGGCATGCAATCCCCTTAGGAAGCTAGTCTACACACACAGAGCAAATCATACTGTGCTATTACTCCTGGTTATGGTGCTCTGTGCCCAAATCTGCTCAACATACACTAAACATGGAGAAATATGATCGGCAAGGGATGTGAAGGGCAGTAAAAAAGGGCTACTGTAAGTACAGTAGCAGCAAAAGGACAGCTAAGGAAAACATGGGCCCACTGCTCATTGAGGTGAAGGACACAGCGGTACCCACCCCCCCAAGGGGTACAGGAAGGACTTGATGAGAATTAATGCCTCAATCTTAAATGGCAAGGTCTGCTCACAGGCCTCCTGGGCAGCAGACTCTGGGGAAGTGAAGTACTACCCATAATAGAGGAAGAGTGAGTTACATTTGAGCAAACTAGACATACACAAGTCCAAGCAATGAGACAGGACATATCTGAGGCCTTAGCTACAAGAAAGACACTGTCAAACCAGACTAAGTCTGGTGGAGAGCTACCAACATAGGCAGCAGCTGCTGCACATGACATACAAGGAGAGGCTGAGAGATGTTTTTTTCAACCTGGAGAAGACAGACAAGCTCAGGGGGAAGGGAGCAGGAAGAGGATCTACTGCTTTCTAGAACTGCCTACTGGGATGTATAGAGGTGACAGAGCCCAGCTGAAGTGAGTGGATACCCTTGGATATATTCCAAACGCAAGTGTGTAAAGCCATGAGAAACCTGATCCAACTTACAAACAACATAATTATAGTTTGATGAGTTTAATCATCAACATGATTATAGTTTCAACATCAACATATAACATCATATAACATCAACACAATTGTAATCAACATGACTATAATTTCAATGTCAACATATAAAAAACATATAACATCAACGTAATTATAACTGGTTGACTGTAGTCAAGTTTTTTTCCTCCATATGACTATTGCTATTAATATTTTGGAAGAAAGAATCTTTAATACTTTTCCTACTTTGCATAAAATTTAAAGGTTGGAAGTCATATTCTAACTCTGCCATTCACTTAAGCTTATTTCCTGAACTCCTTGCCTTTAAGGACACATACCCATGTTCAAGCTATACTGACCTTGTTTGGTTGAGGAAAAATGAGCGGGGAGATTGGGAAGGCACAGAAGATGACAATGAAAGACTTTCAGAAAAATCAAATAATAGAAACTAATGTAATTTCAAAATGCGTCATACTAACCAAACTGCCGCAAAACTTCACATCCTGTAATATTCTGCACATTAGAGTAAGTATCCACAAACCTCTGGAAAAATCCCACGGGCTAAAGCAAGTGCAGATGATGTGGAAAAATAGAAACACCTCAATGGAGGAAACAGTCTGGAAGGCTGAGTGAGAAGTCAGTCTACTGCGAATTTACTATATGACTGTGAGGCAAATAAAAGTTTAGGAGAATCTTGGGCGGTTTAGAAAGGAAAAGTAAGTCAAGATGCTGAGAACAACTTCTCTATACTTCTGGGAGTTATGCATCAATTTTTGACAGTTCAGTACAGAAAGACAGGTGCATTTGACAGACGTACTTTTTCTGCAAGACTGAATGAAGAAAATTCCAGACAATTGCAATAAAACACTTATTTCTTCCTATAAAAATGAACAGAACAGTTTGTTGAAATCCTAGCAACACACAAATAGCTGAAAGATATCACTAAAACATGCAAACAGCTGAAAGGAAGAAAAGGATGAAATGCTGCTATTCATGCTTTCATCTGATGTTGCACTGAATCAAAATGTGATCAATTTATGTAAAGCCTTCCATGACCCTTACTTCATTCACTGTACAGGGGTTGTTGCATTATTGTTACTACTATACGCTCCAGTGCAGGCTCAGGGGGACAGGACAGGACATGGACATCACCTCATTCAGTTAGAGCTGTGTTTGCCTCGGAGTTTTTTTTTTCCCCAGATTATATGGAATTAGCCAAGGTTCTAAATGCAGCTAGTTGGCTGACCACTTCCTGGTAGAATCAGCCCATAGGCTTTCATAAACTGCATGAAAAACTTAATGGCACACTTTTATTTATTTTTCAGCTATTCCTCACTTTTTCCTTCCAGAAACTGGACTCCAGAGTTTCTCCATCTTGCAAATGTCAGTGAACAGTGAGGAGCAACAGGATATAGAAGAAGAAAGTCTATCACAGTACACCTGACATCATTTGAGGAGGTAGCTGCTATAATATACAAAAGCAGCAAGAACGATCATAGACCATCAATTCTAACATGTTCTGCTGAGCATGCAAAGCAAGAAGGGCTGGGGGGTTAATTAAAAATATTTAGTTTTAATAATATGAAGAACCAACCTGATTGTGGGATTAATTAGACTACAGAACAAATACTCTCTCAAAAGGAGAGGTGCAATGTACATCGCTTGAAATATTAATACAAGACCGAATGAAACTAAGGAGAATCCACAGAAGAATAACCACCTCATGACTTGGTAAAATGGTATAGTAGACATCTAGTAGGTATATTCCAAGTTTAAGTTGTCAAAAAATGAAATTTGCATATTGAAAGAAAAGGACCGCCTGGCCCTATAGCCACACAGTTTCTGCAACATGAAAAGGAACAGTAACCATAACAAGATATTGGAGCTGAAGATGCATCACTGGACAAGAGCATGGTATCTTGCTAAATCTCTAAGGCATTGGAAGGACTCACAAAAGCAGTGTTGAACATCTTCCAACTTGCTGCTAGGTGGAGGTGGGAATCTTCTCCCACTTTCCTACAGGAAAAGACCTAATTAGCCTATGCCTTTTTATCAGGTGCAAATACATCCCCTGCCTTGAAAAATGGTGGCAAAAGGTATCCATTTCTGTACACAGTGCTGATAAAATGGCATTGAACCTGGTCTCTTTCTGTGAATTTCTGAAAAAAAAAAAAAACCAACAAAAAAAAACCCACCAGAGCACTGCTGATTTCTCCTGCTATAATTTCCAAACATCAGTCTGCTGGGTTTTCTGTCTAAATAAAACCCACTCTTGTTTAACCTGCAGCCCATTTCCTTGCATCTTTTTATGAAATATCAGTTCCCTTCTCTTTGCCCTTTTAAGCTTTGAAATCCACCTCTGCAATGCAGCACCTTCTTTACTTAACACAGTGATCATATTCTGCTCCTCTGCAGCTGAATCCTTAAAACCCCACCATCCATCAAGTAAAACCCAAACTTTTTATCCTGTTTTCCATGACAAAACCTTCTTCTACATTTTCAAATATTTTATGTTCAATGCAGCCCAAATGTTTTGAGAAGCCTATAAACTAAGTGTCTTATAAATATTGTGCAATTTTGAAGATGCACACCTTATTCAAAGAAACCCTTGCAAACCCTGTCATTGCTTACCACTTACTTATATTATAGTCATGCTTTAAGATTTGGAACAAGTCAGATCATACTTAAACATAACAAACGCAATAAGAATATATGTTTTCTTACCATTTTTCTTAAGGAGTTCTCAGTGCAGTTTTCCTGCTCTTAATTGAACTTTGATTATGACTCAAGCTTCTGATTATTTTGCCGTCTAACTAATAATGTCCTATAAATTCATAACGGTAACATACATGATATCTGCTGCCCCTGCTATCAAAGAAAAGGATCATCAAATTTTCTGCATAGTGGGGAAAAGGAAGGAAGTACTTGGAACAGCTTTATATAAACTTAGTTTTGCTACCAGGGAAATTTATTTTTACCGCATAAGAATTTCAGTTACTAACCTAAAATATATGTGCTTTACAAACCATGACTTATATTAGAAGGATTTGTAAAAAACAGCATGCTTGTCACACTGATGCACTTAGTAAATGCAAGCCTCCTATATATGTGTACAGTATTGTGGAGGAGAGGAATTGCTAAACAAATCACTGCATTTCACTACCCAGCAGGGTAATAACCATAGCAACATCTCATAGAAGAGGAGGAAGGTTGAGAAATTGTAGCTCTGGGACTACATATTTGTAGAGTCCATTTTGAAGTGAAAATCTTTATTTAATTAAATGTTTATTTAATTTTGGAGATAAAAAAAAGGTCTTGTGTGTGTACAATAGATTAGAAAATGTATATAGAAAGGTATATAACTTCACAGAAATTATACAATGCCATTGCCATATTTTACACATTTTTACTAAAAAAGAATAAAAATCAGGTACATCTACATGAGCAGCTTGTATAGATATTAATCAAGCATATAAGATGGTGAAGTGAATATACAAAGGTTAGACAATTCAGTTTTCAATATAAAGCCCCTTCTGGGACTCATCATCATGTAACATATGCATTTACTAATCTGGTTATGAGCACAGTCTAGCTCATTTTGTATTTCTTGACTTAGAAGTCAGTTATGCCCTTTAAAATTCATTCAATAAACTGCTGGCCAATTTAAAATGTAAGTTCATAATCACATGGACAGACTGCAAAAGCCAAAGAGTTGAGGTTTGTTTGGGTTTTAGAAGTACCTAAAAGTCTGCCTATCTACCTGAAATTCTTCAGCCTTTTGACTGAGAAACCATCCTGAATATTTAATGCTAAATGTCTTTTGTGATACACCAGTCTTTCCAATGCTGGTTTAACTCATTAAGGCAAAGATGTGACAAAACCAAATTAATTGTATTTGGATTGTGATGCCCAGAACCACATAAAGTTGGAAGGGATCTCCAGAGGTCTCTACTCCAAATCCCCATGCAAACCAAGTGCAGCTAAAGCAGGTTGCCAAGGCCTGTGTCCAGTGAAATTTTGAATACCTCCAGGAATGGACATCCTCTCTGGGCCTCATTCCAATAATTTACCACTCCTACAGTGAAAGTTTTTCCTTACATTGAGTTGGAATTTCCCATATTCCAACCTGTTGGCTCTTGAACTATTGTTGTATACCTCTGAGATGAATACAACTCCATCAGGACTCTGCACCCCCCATTAGACAGTTGTAGACCACAGTTAACATCCTCCTGGGACCTTCTCTTCTCCAGGCTGAACAAACGCAACTCTCAGCCTCTACTCATACATCATATCATGAACCCTAGCCACCTTGATAGCCCTCCATTGGACTCTCTCATATTTGTCAATGTCCTCCTTGTACCAGAGTCCCAAACCCACACAAATTGACCCAGGACTTCCATCTAAGTTTGACTCTCTGGTAATTTTATATCAGGTTAAAGGTTACTTGAATTTATGACTGCCAGGAATTTTTCAGAAATTAAAGGAAGGTTTTGTTCAAGCTATGTTCTAGATATGCAACTTAGCTTCCATTTGTTTTCTAGAGGAGAATTTCAATCCGTATTTTCCATTCTATTTTCTTTCAAACTTTCCTTCTATAAAAATATAAATTCTTATAAAAGATTGTTGTCCCCCTACTTCTTTAAGTATATCAAGGTAGGCAAATGCTTCCTTTTCTATATTTTTTATTCTGCTGCCTGGGCTCTGTAACGAGATTGCTTTACAGAGTACCATCACAGTACAGAAAAGACTCTCCTTGAATTCTATGAGAGCAAACTGATCCTTATAGAGAACAGATAGAATGAAGAGCTCTTTCAGAACAGCAGAAACACCTAACAAAGGCCTGTTCAACTGGAAAGTATTATAAACATCTAATTCAACTAATTTTCAAAGTATGGGATAACAATTCCAGCAAAATAACACTTCTTCAGACTCCTTACAATATTCAATGGGAACATCAGCATATCAGTTTTCATCAGGATTTCACTTTTGAAGCAAGTGTCCCATGCATCCTCTGCTCACACAGCAGAGCAGTTTCAGACTTCAAGGACTGTACTTCATCCAGGTGATTCCAGTAAAAGACATGCTCTGTGACAGCACTCAGTGTAGTTCACTTGCTCATGGGCATGAAGTCCATGGTACCAGACTAAAACTAGCCTGAAGTAAAACCCCAGAAATAATTATAGTGTGGATTTCAGGTCCTCAGTACAAATTGCTTTTCCCTGGAGCTTTGCTCTTCTTGGCCCTTACTACAGCCTGACCCCCCTTCTTTGTCTGGCCTCACTAGAATAATGTATTGGAATTGTTATGGTCGTTGGCCATTTGTGAAGGTTTAGAGGTGTAATTTATGTTGCTGCTTAAGAACAATTAATATGTGTGACTTCAGTGTCCTAAAATGTTTCAAGCTAGTTTCTACTCATTTTAAGAATTAGTTTTTGAATATAGTTAATTTTGGTTTGGTTTTCTTTTAAAATGGGTAGTTGGGGCCAATTTCATCACATTAAAGGTGTCCAAGCTAAAGGAGATGGCACTACAATGTTTTTGGCATTCACATTTTTAGCATATAGTATGTGCAAAGTTGCATATTCTTTGAAACTAGAATAAGATACTGTCAACAGAGGGATACAGTGCAGTGTGCCAAGTACATTGCAAGTTTACCTTAATGCATCTTGATGAATCTATTCTTGCCACAAACAAGTATAAGAAATAAAGTTCCTACAGTGAATGCCATATGTATTTATCAAAGCACTAAAATCTATACTCAAACTATGTTATTAAAAGCACAAAGTGATATGACAGCAACAGACAAAAGTATCAGAGCTTTTACCAAAAGGTGTTATTAACTTATTATTTGACACAGATGGTTTCTTAATATTTTATGCTTATAAAGCTACTCTAGATAGTGCATTTCTATTACAGCTGATCTTCCCAGTTATGCTTAGTGATCATTTTCAGATGCTTATACTCTTGTCCACTATGAAAGGTATAGTAGGCATCTAAAATATTCATAAAATCCATTTTTGTCAAGTTTTTTGATGCACATAGCATTTAGTACAAAACAGAAAAATTATTGATCTTAATATTATACAGTATATTGTGTGCAGAAAAAAACATTACATGCTACATATAATTGTGGAATTAAAATAAGAGATTTCTTTCTTTTTTTAGTGCAAAGAAGATAAGGGGAAAAAAATGCATGCTATTCCCCCTTCTCCCTATGTGAAGCAATAAAATCTGTGAAATACCTGTCATATCTAGCAAACTCACTGAGCTTGCTAATTATATTTACCATATGTAAATGATTCAGAAAAGAATGTCTGACTTAGACCTTTCTGGAATTCTCCATCATTGAAATAACTAGACACTCTTTTGCAGATGCAGGCAAGAAATAAAAGAAAGAAGAACAAATCGACAATCTCCACCACAGAGCTTTCTACTTCATGCAACAAATACATTTGACGTGTAGTTCACATAAAGCACTGAAAAAGCCCTATACTCCTGTGACATAAATCTTCATCTTTTATGGACAACATCTACTATGTTCTCCTAAAACTGAAACACTACAATTTATGGTTGAAATTGGTGTGTTTTCATTGGCCTTTCAGTAGTAATTTTGTCAATTCATTTACCCATCTAATTTAACATCGTCTAACAAAAACTTCAACAGGAAAGGGAATGGAATTGTTCCGAGGCAAGAAAACTTAAATTATGCGCTTATAAATCGAAAATCTGTGTCTGTAACCTTTTGTTAGCAAGATCCTCAAACAAAAGGCTTCTTCAAGTGAACACATCAGTCCTGCTTTTTGCATCTAGGCTTTTCAGAAAAAGTTTCTCTGTAACATGGGATATTAGTTTCTATTAGATAATCTGATGTTGGGTCCTAGGTAGCAGTAATCAACACAAAAATACCTTAAAAAAAAAAAAACAACACCACCTTAAAAAAAAATCAAAACACCTTAAAACATGTGTAGATCAGTAATATAATTCTCAGTCACACTCACTCATAGAAGACACTCACTGTCATAGAAGTGGATATCATTTTAATATTTTCCCTTCATCCTTCTTCTGCAGACAGTTTCCTCTATGATATAAACCCAGCTCAGTAGTGTCCTCAGAAGACTCATGTTCCACAGCCAAGGAGGGAAAACACACACAAATGAAACATTAAAAGCTGCTAAGAAGGAAAAAAAGAATCTCCCAAGAGAAACCCCATATAAAACTTCTATATATTTTTAGTTTGATGATACAAACAGATCACAGTATTTAAGCTGTCACATCACATGCTTTGCCTAAGTTCACCTGTAGGATCCATCCCTCCTGAAGCCTTTCCATTTCTTCAGAAATCACTTAGATCACACATTTTCCTGAAGCCCAGACAGGACTCCCGTTGCCTGTGATAGAGGAAATGAGTTCCTCAGTATCATCATACTACAGTGATAGTAACCCTTCTTCTATTTACCCATAAGAGTCACCAGGAGATAAGAGCTGACAATCATACTGAAACAAAAGAGAGAATATGACTAAATTAAGCTTAAAGAACTCCCAGACCTCCAACAGGCAGATCTCCAACTGACAAATTTTACAGTTCAAGAGAGAAAAATGTACAGGAGAACCAGGAGTTCCTTTACTAAAAAGGATAGTTAAAGACAGATTATCTGAGTGTCCAGGTGAAACAGACAATCATCAAGATGCCACTTCCTTAAACCACAGTTTTATTTATTGACTTCAAAGGACAGAAATTAGAATGTTTTAAATTGGCAAGAACAAGTAGAAAAGAAAAGCAGAAGTGCATACACAAAGAATAAAACCCAAGAGCACGCAGACACAACTAGCAAGGGGCATAAGAGTTAATGAAAAGAATTCTGAAAGTGTGTTAGTAATAAGAATACACACAAAGATGCGGGGGGAGGTGGGGATAGCTACTGATCTGCTACTGCATGGAGAAGAAAAGCAAGAAAGAGGAAAATGAGGAAGGCCAAAAAGTTTAATTTCTTTTTTGCTTCAGTCTGCACTAGTGATATAATTGTAAGCAGGTTGCCAGTACAGTTAATACCAATGAACCAGGGCAAAACAGAATCTCTCTAAAATATAGAAAGAACAATCTAGGACTATTTAGATAAGTTAAATATTTTCAAAAAAGCTAGGGTGGATTTAGTTCATTAGAGATCTGACTGTGGTAATGTCAAAATTAATTATAATTTGTAACTCATGACAATTGTGAAGTGTTGGACAGACAGAAAAGGGAAAATGTGGTGCCTGTCTGCATTTAAAAAACAGGGTCAGACAGCTACAGAGAAGTCTGATTACTTTCATGGAAAAATATTGAGACAAATAATCAAGGTAGTTGTAAAATTCTAGATGATGACAAACAGCCAGAAGAGATGTGGCAAAAAGTAGTCACCAGAAATATATTTAATTTCTTTCTATAACAAGGTAACAGGTATATGAAAAGTAGAAAAAAAGAGAAAGAAAGAAAGAAAAAAGATAGATGTTAAACATCCTAACACTTCAACAGCCACTAAACAAAAAGCCCTGTGAACTAGCTTAATTTAATACTCATGCAGTACTAATACTGGATGGAAAATAATTTTCTACACTTGTTAGGCATCGATCATTGGAGACAGCATCACATCAGGTTCCTTCACTGTCTGCACTGGTTCTCATACTCTTTGATGTTTTCAGTAACAGGATTATAGAGACTACACATTTACTCGTGAACAAGACACAGAAGTGCAGGAATTTCTACAAGAACACAAAAGCAGTTGGAACAAAACAATCT
Organism: Elanus axillaris; assembly: GCA_026212715.1. Lineage (NCBI taxonomy): Eukaryota > Metazoa > Chordata > Aves > Accipitriformes > Accipitridae > Elanus > Elanus axillaris. The sequence goes on along the minus strand of JANZLQ010000064.1, from coordinate 5,505,153 downwards.
CCCCCAAAAACTTCCCCAGAAAAGTATGACTGATTGGAGAAGTAATCTAGAAAAGTGAAGGCAATTCCAAAGGAACAAAGAAATTTAGAGGAACAAGAAATTTAGAGGCAAAAGAAAATACAGTGAAATAGTCAGCCAGCTAGAAATCCTGAAGACTTGATCAGAAGTTTATAGCAGATCATAAGTTGTTTATGACTCAGCAAATGTCATGCCCTTAGAAGAAATAGAACAATTTCCTGGGAAGCATAAAAGTATGCTATGCTTGAGAAATAACAGTTCATCTAGGTATCACCTGAAATATTACATCTGTTTTGTTCAGTGTTGTTCAAAGAAAAAGTTGAAAAATTTGCAAAAATAATTTTAAAAAATCAAGACACAAACAGAAAAGAATGATCAAAGGTCTTAAATTTGTCCCACAAGAAGAGCTTAAATAAACTGTTGGTGCTTAGCCTACAGAAAAAGCAGAGAGTGAGAGATCTTATAATAGTCTTAATGTACTAAAAGGAAGGAAAGATTCTGTTAACCATTTTTGCTTGGTATAGCACAAGAATTAATGAGCTTAACTTACAGCTAGGGAGATTTAGGTTAGATATGAGGAAAATCTTTCTAATTGTAAGAACACTTAAGCTCAAGATAGATTTCCCTGAGGATGCTGCAAAGACTCCATAACTGGAGACCTTTAAGAGCAGTTACATACTCATCTGCCAGAGATGAAAAACGTACATTTGATCCTGTTTTGAAGCAGGAAGACAGACAAGGTGACTAAGATCTCTACCTGCTCTTAATCTAAAATAGAAAATTTGTGGGAAATAGTAGAATCTGAAATGGACGGACTCCCAATATGGGAGTTGAGTTTAATTTGATATGTAAATTTCAATTACCCACAGTGAAGGAAATAAGAAATCCCAACACTCTAATTTTTACTGCAGGAAAGATAAGATGTCCAGGAAATTTAAAACAAATGGAAAAATATAATTTCCTAGTCGTCAGTTAAAAGCATTAAATAAGAGGTCTTCCTACTTTGCCTGAACTGTTTTCACACTTGTAGTTGCATAATGTTTGGCATAGTCTCTATCCGTTCTAAAAGGCCATTGTTGTCAAAAATTTGAATTTCAGAGAGAGGAAATATTTATTTCTTGTCATATTTTCATAAGACCTTTCCTTTCTCTATCATCTATCTGGCTACCAAACACATCATACACATAGCACATCCCAAATGGGAATTTACAAAGCTGCTGCTTTTGCTTTTCATGGATTAAAATTTGTGCCAAGAATAAAGTGTTTAGCATCATCTTAGCTGTGCTGATTTGATTTTTTAAAAATCTTATTTTATTTTTATCAACTTCATGCATATTTCCACATCACATTTTGTTAGGAAGCTGGGAAAGGCAAAAAACCAAAAAATAAATTAAAAAAAACCAACCAAAACCCAAAGATTCTGTCAAAAATTATTGAAGAAGGTTCGAAACATTCCTTATCCATATTCAAGTTATAAATTCACTGGGCCACCTCTAGAAATTTCTCCTGGCTGTGCAGTATATCCTCTTAGTAGAGCAATCTTCATTCTGATCTACATTAGCCCAGAAGATTTCAACTTCCTCGGTGGTCCTTAGGTTGAAATTTCGTAAAAAGATATCTAGAGTACCAGCTATTGATTGACAACAAATGTATTACAGCTGGGTAAGTATACAGACATAACCTCCAATGCCATACATCATCTATACTAACTGTTTTAAAACTCTATTTCCTTTAGGAGAAATTATAATAATTGGGGGCATACAAAGCTGCACCTAGTCTTCTAACTGAAGATGAGAAATCAGCCTATATAAAAATCCAACCTAAGTCTTCATAAGACAGGGATGAAACTTAAACTGAATATTCTTTTGATGCTAGAAAAAGCTCTGACACCACAGAAAATCTATTTTGACAACTGTAGGAGTTAAACTCTAATTTCAGATGCGTGGCTGTCAAAGAAAAAAACACCCCTGTTTCTATGCCTACAGAGATTAGAATCTGGCAGATGATCTAAAAACCCAGCTAAATATTCTTTTTATAGAGTCACCTCCTCGTCCCCTTATTCACATAAGGAGTCTTGCTGCATTCAAGAACAATAAGGGGGATTTGGCTCATCTTGCTTTTCTGTTCAATAATATGCTGTAAGATAAAATCAATACAGACAACTGCATATTAAACTGAAGGTCACTGATGGCAGGTAACTACTTACACTACAACATCTCCTGTTTATACACATCTCTGCTGTTAAGAATGGCTGCTTTTGCAACTATTGGCAATTTTTGAGTGTCATTTTCCATATCTGTCTTGAGGTATGGCAACAAGAAGTGGAGCAGCCCACTATGCTAGAACTTGCCCTTTGCACAGAAGAGTTCTGCATCTTCAAATACTAACATAGGCAATTTTTTGTGCCCTATGCTATTATAACGCTTTGATGAGCAAGTTTTCCATCATCAGACTCTTGCTACAGGTCAAAAAACCCTTTCCATGATACACAGAATATATGACACAAATTTTGAATAGAGAAAGGAATGATTTCTCATGGTTATATAGGCTGTAATCACAGCACAGTGGCTACTCAAAACTGCTGGCTGAAAATGTATTTATTTCCAAATATATTAGACACCGAAGTTTTTACTCAAGAAAATTTGAAGTTTCAAAGTTTCAGAAAGATTAATTCATTTCCCAAAGTGCTAGGCATTTCCAGGCTTAACTGAGGCTCAGTTAATGATTCTGCTAAAAACCAATAAGCTAATAAACCCCCAAAAGAAAATACTTCATTATGAATAACACATTTTTTAATTTTTTTTCTTTTTATGGTATTTCTTATTGAGCATCCAAAAAATGAGGTACAAAATTTATCGCACGTTTTCCAAAATTTTGGTTTAAGTGTCATCTGAAATTTGATGAATCCTGCACTAGCCTTTCACTCTACTTAAAGCTGCTAAAGAATTCAACAAGAAGGTTTAAATAAGAATAAGTATGATTCTGAATACTAGTGGTGAAAGAAAAAGATTTCTCCTGTATGCAAACTTGAGTTGAGTAAAATCCATATCAAAGTACAAATACCTACAATATGATTCATAATGCATATTGGTGATTAAGAAAAGGTTTTTTAACAAGCTGTTATCCTCCATCATAAGCATTAAAATATGGAGCCAGCAGGAATAGGACTCAACACAAGTATTATCTAATCCCACTATCTGTACAAAGACACTGTGATATTGTTAGTATGTCTGTTCTACATTTTCAGGTTTTCATCAAAAAATTTAAAAGTACACCTATTAAAAAAAGGCAAAAAAAATCAACACACACACACGCACACAAACACCAAACAAAACCAAGCAACAAACCAACCAAAAGTCACATTTTTTTTCCCCAGGACATATCTGTGTAGACGTTTTTTCTCCCAAGAAACCCTTTTTTTTTCCCCTTTAGCATCTTTCCAAAACAAATGTGTTATGCAAACCTGTGTGGATTGATAAACAGCTGGTTTAACTCCTGTTGACATTCATTAGGCCATTTTAAAAGTGACCCTGTTCCATAATCCCTTTCCCCATATTCTTTACATGAAAAACCAAGAGGAATTAAAAAAAACAACAACAACAACAAAACAAAATCATTTGATAGACTGCAAAAAAATCTGACCTAAAATGTTCCTACCCTTTCCAAATAAAATCAGTCACTTGTGGAAACTGAAACTCGTAAGCGGTACTATATATCCATTTTTAGTTATTTTAAACTTCTTTGTTTTCTAAGGTACTTGCTGACACTGGGTCTTTTTGAACTGACAGTATAGCAATAACTATTTTAATCTCTCATTCTAGAGACAGAATTCAAGCATCTCATTACTTGTGACACTACATGGCATTCTTCATAAAAATAATTAAGTTGGTCAAGGAACTAAGTCAGCCAAGACTTTGACATAATGCGACGTAATACAGTCAGATGAAACTATTCTTCATACTACAGCTTTCCTTTGATAGCATCCCACTGTAAGAAGGCAACACACATCAGTAAAAAAAAAATTCAAGGGGATTTTAAGTGTGCTAGCACTTAAGTTCTTAGCCAAACATAGGAGAATCATTCTTACTTGCAGCTTTGCAGTTGCATGGTACATGCACACCATCTTCACTAAGAGAGCACATCCAGGATAGGAATAGATTCTACATCAGTGTTTCACAGTCTTTCTAGATTTTGTGTGAATTTAGCATTGTTTTATATTTATTAATTGCTTGTTTGGATATTAGCACATACAGTGACAATGCACTAAATACTGGAATTACAGGGGGCCATGCCAGAGCCAACAAAGGAAAAAAGCGCCGAGTAATTGTCACACCCTGGCACTGGGTTGCCCAATGGGAAAGGGGAATCTATTCCTCTATGTGAAGAGCAGCAGGGGAAGATCCTAGTTCTTGTTTTAATTTCCTATTACACTGTTTTCCCCAGTAGGAGTGAAAACCTATATAAAAAGATATTTAATTGGATCAGAGTTCTCAGCCCTAAACTAACTTCCTATTTCCTTTCCCAATTTAATAGCTCTAGATACATTGTGTAAGAGGAGAAGCTCTTGCATACATACAAAGACCGAGTACAATCCTGAAGAGCAATGTCTGCATAAGAGAAGTAACACAGCTTTTGGCAGTCTTTGCATCATCTAACAGCTAAGTTCAAGTTTCAGCACTCCAGACCCATATGGCCACAGCTTTTTGAGATCTCAGTAAGTTCGCGTTTCTGTCTTTGGCTCCAGCTGCTCTGGAGCAGGTTTCTGCTATCTCTCTATGAAAGAGGGGCTCTATGGCTATTTGGCTTCAAGACTAGCAATGACTCCAGTTGTTCCCTACTATCAACTCTTTGGGACTTATTTAGGGACCCATATGACACTACTGAAAGCAAATGTTTACGCTGCAAACCGCTCCCTTGTCCATTTGCTTCACTTCAGATAGCTCAAAAATCACAGGCATCCTGATCCATATGCTGCTTTCTCCTCAATTTCTACATCGCATTAGGGTTTTTCTCATTAATTGTTTTGGAAGAGTTCCAGAAAGCCTCTCATAAATCTTATGCTTTTCAGGGGTTTGTCTATACCAAGCTATCATGTGCATTTCTTTGACTTGGGCTGCTACTTTCCCCAGAAACCCCCCTCTCCCTCCAGAACAATATGCCTTTAGGTGCACTAAACAACAGCTAGTGTATTCCACTCACACTGATATTTCCAACGATGCAGCAAAGTCACCAAATCAAAGTTTCATATATACAGATTCTCCAAATCATCACTAGGTAGAACAATTCCATACTTTCTTCTTCCTTCCTTTTCTCAGCTATAGCTGTTAATTCAACACTTGCTCAGCACTCGCAGGTTTTATTCTCATGCGTCAGCAACTCTCTACACCTACAACATGTCCAAATAAGATATCAGGAGCAAGAGCTAGCACTGATGAAAGCTCAGTCCCTCCTCCCATTCCTGCTGCTGCTACCTTGCCTCACCTCAGGTTTGTACAAAATAGTGCCTCCAGCTTCTATGCAGCACATAGCCAGCATCTGAACATTTCAGTCCCTTCTCATTCTTACTTTTTTCCTCTCTCTCTCTCTTTCTCTCCTTTTAAGCAGCTGTGTTTCTGGACTTTCCCTGGGGAAAATCTTAAACTTGAAAGGTCTTCTTAATAACCTTGCTAAGCCCTGCACACAGGAAATTAAGCCATTCTGCACATTCAGCATTTACCACTCTGTTCTGCAATCCAAAGTTCTCATACATAAATACAGTTTGCAGCCATTTGGGAATTGACTCCTTCACCTTAGAGAAGTGCAGGTGAATTTTCACTTCTGTGTATGAACTCTTTGCCTAGAGATGTGGGTAACAGTTCATATATTGAATACAAACAGCTCTAAATACATCAGAGGCTCTTTGCATGGCTGCCAGAGATCTGTCAGACAAACAAAACTCATACAAAGTGAAAACATAATTAAGGCTTTGACTCTCAGATTATTCTCCACTTGATTAAGTGTAATGAGTGCCCCGTCCCCTTAATAAAAAAAAAAAAAGGCAACATACTCTTCCCCACACCCCTCCTCTTCTAGTGCACTATGGTTTAGGGAATTCATTCATTAACCCCTCTTAGTTGTTTTCCCTCTAGTCTAAGGGGCTGATACTTAGGGACACAACCCTACTTTATTTAAATACCAAGACTAAGAAACTGGCTGTCTAATTTGGCTACATCCCAGGCAGCCAGTCTGCAAAAAGCACAGTCAAATTGCTCAGCTGCTCTGTGAGTTTAGGAAGCACGGTGCCTGGCACTCAACCTAGTTCTCACAATAATTCCTGACCAGCGTGTCCATAGATCTTGCAGAAGGCTTGGACCAAATATTTTTCTTCTTCTATATTAAAAAAATCCAGGACCAATGCTGATGTGTTTGCTATCCCACTTAAATTCATGTTTCCTTACACAAGTGGGACACCCCCTGCAGTACTGCGTTCAGCTCTGGGGCCCCCAACATAAGAAGGACATGGACCTGTTGCAGCCGGTCCAGAGGAGGGCCACGAAGATGATCAGAGGGCTGGAGCACCTCTCCTATGAAGACAGGCTGAGAGTTGGGGTAGTTCAGCCTGGAGAAGAGAAGGCTCTGGGGAGACCTTACAGCAGCCTGCCAGTACCTCAAGGGGTGCTACAGGAAAGCTGGAGAGGGACTTTTTACAAGGACCTGCAGTGATAGGACAAGGGGTAATGGTTTTAAGCTGGAAGAGGGTAGATTTAGATTAGGTATTCGGAAAAATTTCTTTGCTGTGAGGGTGGTGAGGTACTGGAAAGGATTGCCCAGAGAGGTTGTGGATACCCCACCCCTGGAAGCATTCAAGGCCAGGCTGGATGGGGCTTTGAGCAACCTGGTCTAGTGGAAGGTGTCCCTGCCCATGGCAGGGGGGTTCGAACCAGATGATCCTTAAGGTCCCTTCCAACCCAAACCATTCTATGATTCTATAAAGTACAATTGCAGATAAAGAACTATGCTTCTTTTGTGACAGTTAACATAAAAGAAACATCTACAAATGCTGACATACCCCACATTGTGAGACCAGGCACATTTTTTTTCTTCAAAAAGAGACACACCAGGTGCACAAAGCCTTTGCTTCCCCAAATTCTCCATGCTCAAACACTCATCCAGCACTTTGCTACTCTCTGCACTTACTGCCACAGAGCCATCTTTCCTGGCTTCCAAAATGCCTGACATTTTTAAGTGCAGCAAACTGTGTCCCTCTGAAGTCGCCCATCCTTCCACTTCCCTCCTATGAATGACTGAATGACCCTCTCAAAACACAAGTAGAGAAAGATGGAGTGCTATGCACCAAGGCTATTTGTTGATCACACTATACAGAACACATAAAATGCAAAGGGCTGGCTTAACTCCACACACGTTTCAGTGAGGCTTCTATTAGTTGCAGCAGGCCACTGAAAACCGCTGCGTGAATTATTACCCACTGACATCTTCTAAACAAAAATCATACAATTCTTTTATACCTCCCTCTAGCTCCTACACCTACTTTCAAAGCTGCAGCACTGGGTAAGAAGGCTGCAGCACAATGCTATAGCAAGCTCTGTTAATACAGAGATACGGGTTTACTCCAAACATTTTTCTTTGCTTAAGCAATTTCTCCAGCAGAGAGGCAGAGAAGGCTGGCAAGACCCAGAAAGGAGAACTGGCAATTCTTTCCTCTATTTGTAGCAGATATGGCCAGCGCACGACTCAAAAATGAATTAAGCACCAATGTGCCACAAAAATCTGTAAGTGACCTAGTCTGTGGTTCTACATAGTAAGCTGTCTCCATACAGTTAGCAATATGTTTGCTTTTTTCTTTTAGTGAATTGACATGAATCAGATACTTTAAAAAATTTGAGACTGTCAGCTCTTATTAACTGCTGCGAAATAACTGGTTTTTACAACTGTTTCACAAATATAAATAAAACCCTACCATGCTAGTTTTATTTTACTAGCTCGTGTGGAATCCAAAAGAACCAGGATGAAGAATTCCCAGGTAAGAAGATCCCAATGGTTTTCAAGAATATTTATTACAACAGGTTTACAACTGTCCTGAAAAAGTTTAATACTCAATCTGACACAAAGAAACTGCATTGTTCTCTTCTGTCAGCCAGTTGAGTACGTGTCAACTTCATCATCCATGAGATGAACTGAATTCAAAATCCTTATCTAGCGATTGATACCAACAGCTCTTGGCTTCTGATTTAACACCACAGGAAAAGAAGGTAGGCAAATTAAACTTTACCCTTAAAGAAAAATAGATTTAAAAAATCACATTCTTTATTAGGGAAGCAATGATACTAGTGTACTGCAGTTACAGAATGTGAAGTCATGTGGGACATACCTCAGCACGAGGAGTTCGCTGAAAGGATTACTTAAATTATTAGAGGACCACAGCTTGTGTTCAGTATTCATAGTAGCAGGTTTCAATAATAATATCCAAATGCAAGGCTAAATAAAGTTATGACCTGGCAAGTAACACATATGGAAAGTACAAACCCAAAGTACCACTTAATGACAAAGCCCACATCAAAGCCCTTTCACTCTATATAGTGTTTTGGAGCATTCAGAAATCAAAAATCCAAAGGAAAAATGTTAATTTTCACTCTTGATAAGCTTCCCCTACAACAGAACTCCCAACACTATTGCTACAGACAGATGCTTGTTTCCCACATAAATACAGCAATCAAAAATTGTTTACAGATTAGAGAAAGACTTCAACATTTGTTTTCATTCTGTGCTAAAAAATGCTTGAGAGCACTGAGAGAAGATGAGAGAAGAGCCTGGCATGGTTTGTTGCAGAGCCAGCAGTCGCCACTAACTCAAGTGTTCTTTTAACATCTCCAAGACACTGCATCTGCCGAAAGGCCAGTGCCTGCAGAACTGCCACCAATGTATAATTAAAGAAATACAGCACTTCCTTAGAGTCATGGGACTTCCCTCGTTCTCCAAGAAAGGCAAGGGTTTTCTAAGCAGAGAAAATCCCTGTCTTTCAGTCAGGTGGATCCAGCAACAAAATTTCACATGCAAATTTGTGGTCTCCTTCACAGATTTGGCATTTTTGTTTAATTTATTTATTTTTAAATAAGAAAGTTATCTTGAAATATTATTTAAAAGACAGTGGAATTAATTAGTTCAGCCATCAAGTGCAGGTTCTACCTACTCTTTACTTAAGAAGTGCACTGCAAAGAAGTGATTAAAATGTTAAGTTACCATGGCTACCTTTATATCGCAAGGCAAGGAAAACTTGCACTCAAGATAAAGAAAGACACAAGCCACTATTAATATAGTTTTATGTCAGTATTTTCAGAAGGAAAGTCTGCTTAAAAAGGAGCAATTATGTGTTGGTCCAAATATTTTTCTTCCTGTGTGTTACACAATTTGCTTTTTTTGTTTGTAGGTAAAGTGATGAGTATCTACTACTTGCATTAGTAGTTATGATTTTCACAAAGCACTGAATCCTTCAAATTTATTTAGATATATGAGACTAAGAAAAACATGATGGGAGAAACTTCTTTAACACTGTTGTAATTGCAGCTCTGCAGTTTTAGACTAAGTTTTAAAAGAAAAGTTTTTTCAAAACAGGACATTGTACAGATATTTCTTAAGAAAGAAATGTAAAATTGTAGAGGCACTTTACAATAAAGGTGAAGTTGTTAGATGTTTGTTGATTGTACTGTAAGTAACAGTTATTATGAAACACAATATCATAATTTTCCATGAAATTGTCTTGAATAGTATAAACTTCTACCAATATAACATGCCTGATTCAAGAAGTGAAAATTGTGGAAACATTGTCAGATGCTAACTTTTAAAGTCATGAAAGCCACACACTTGACAGGAATGTGGTCCTATTTATGAAGTGCCTTTTTTTTTTTTATGTCTTAAATTAACTTTTCCGACTAAGTATAAATCTGGGAACAGACTAAGATAACTAGGAGACTCTTAAAGAATGGGTTGTTTATTTCATAGTATGCCAGCTCGATTCCTTTATCTCAATTCATTAAAGTGACCTAAAAAATATATATCTTTAAAAATAATCTTAAACTGTTACAGCGCAATCACACAAAACCCTAAAGACCTGTGCATTCATCCTGAAAAGGGAGAAGAAGAAACATCAAAGACAAACAACAACTTTTCTTCTCTGCAACAAGGTCTATGCCCAGGTCCTACTGTGTTATGTGGCAGTACAAAAACCTAAACTGGTGAGTGAAGCATCAGTAAAAAAGATAAAGCAATACAGCGAGAGCTAGAGAGAAGCAGGAAGCAAGGCTGGCTTGGTGATGATGGCTAGAGAACCTCTTACTCATCAGAAAGCAAGCTTTGAAATCTCTGTGATCTGTGAAGCACAGCATGTGAACCATCACTGATGAGATCTGCAAGGGCAATTACATGAGGAAGAAAGTTTTGACTTTTCAAAGTATAAAATAGGGAAAGTACGTATGTTTGTTCTTTCTGTCAGAAAAGAAACAAACTGTCAGAGCAGATGCTCATATTCCAGTTGTACTGCTTTTGATTATATGAACCAACTAAAAACCCATTTGCTAAGGAACAACATGCTTTAAATTTAACATGAAACAATGTATTGTTATTAAAAACCAGAGTGCACAAAGTCTCATTAAAAGGGCTTTTTCCCCTTTCACTTGTGCTTTTAAATGACAGCGTAATAGCTTCCAAATAAATGAAGAAAACACATTTACTAGGAGCTACAATTGAAAAGACTATACGTTATGATTGATGGCCAATTCTTTCCAAAGCCATAGCGAAGGGTTATGACATCCATTATTGCAAATCCCATACACCACCGATGCAGAAACAGAAAAACACTTACTGGATGCCATACAAGAACAGTCCAGCCAACAGAACTTTAATCATAATAAAGTATGGAAACGTACTGTCATTTCAATAAATACATTAAATAACTTGTAAGGAAACTTTCTCAAACAAACACAAGTGTTTCAGTGGTAATAAAAGATCAGAGTCAAGATAAAAATCACATTTCTTTTTTTCCATTTCTTTTTCTGAGGTATTAAAAACACATTATTAGAACCAGAAGGATTTGAGAGAACAACTGATCTTTCACCTTGCTATTTTTCATTTACTTCGTGTGTTACATTTATTTTATGCATGAAAACTTTTTTTCCCCTCTTATCTGTTTCTTTTATAGTTGAGACTGCAAGCCAAATGTTGTTAGGTGATTAACATACTTAATAAAATTTTTCTCCCTCTAAACTGTTATATATGCATAAAGTGTAATGAAGTACACTAAAGTACACAGAATTTAAGCCAATACTCAAAGCTGTGCAGTATTGGAAAAGCAGACTCTACAGTTCAAGCTCTCACAAAAGGAACTATCTCCTCCACCTTCTGAAGAACTCTACAGCTGTTCAAGGTACAGTCACTCTTTTATTAGACAACCCCTATGAGCCTTCACACAGGGAACAATGTGCATTGTACCTAATATTGCAAAGACAGGATGGGTAATCGGGATATTAAAAAAAAAAAAAGGTCTTCCTCCACCAACATTTGGAAAACCTACTCTTCTCTCAAAAGGGTAGAGTTTTCCAGGCTGGTTGCTGTGTTGTTTATTCTATTGTAAAAATGATACTTCTTTGTTTTCTGTACGAATTAAATAAGCACAAGTGTGCCTGTACATGCTTTGTAGGTTACTAATATCCATAGAAAAACTTACAGGTGAATTAAATTACTGCAAACCATATATGAAAAACATCAGATTAAGAGCTGCTCCAGCTCCTGGAATTTAACACTCAAGCAATTGCCCATAACTGAAAGAATTTTCCAAAGACCTAGATGCAAGTTTTTGAAAAGAAAATGAAATGAAACCACACCAAAATATTTTTATATATATATATATATAAATATATAAATGGTGCCATAAACATAATGGAACTTCTGTGGAAAACTGTAAGCTTTGCAGGACATTGAGAAACCCAGACTGGAAAGTGTGATACAGAGAAAACTAAGAATAATTGTGCGCTAGCACTTGATTTCAGCAAAAGGTATACAGTACTTCTGAAAATTTTGGGTAGTCTCCTTGTGAAAATCTGGAGTTAAGAGATGATAACACCTCTAGACAAATATGTAAGTCTTGGACATGAGTCCTCAAAACTCTTGGCTGTTCCATTGGAGTGCTACTTGTGGAGAAGCAAGACCTCCTGTACATTTGTTTGAAGTAGAAATGCTAAGTGATACAAGTCCAGTACCCTGAAAAATTCAGTAGCAAAGAATTATGAAAAGCTCTTCTGAATTTCAGTTCATTTGAATACTTCATGCTTACACAAATCCCCCTAAAGATTAAGATAATCATATTAAAGCCTCTATGAATATAGCCAATAGGGATCACAGCAAGTCTGAGTTACCATCAGATAATTCTTTCATCATGAAACATATAAAAATAAAAACTGTTTAAGTTTTCAGCTGAGATGCTTTTAAGAAATTAAGATGCCACTAAGGATGAACAGATGAATGAAGACCCTTAGTGACACTTAGGACACTGGGTAAAACCCCCTGTACTGAATAACACTGTCAAAGAATTGCGGGGGTATATCTGTGCTTTCCTCCTGGGAGGGGGGTCAGAGGGAAGGGGATGGAAATGCAATACTGATAACATTTCCAAACAATGTGAAAACTGCCTTGCAAAAAATGAAATTCTGCTTTGGAGACTGTTGTTAGAAGTATTTTTCCAGCAGCAAATGAAATTTCTCCTCAAAATACTGATACATCCAGAACAACACTCTCCTCGTCTTCTTTTCCAAGTCAGAAAAATAAAACATCAGGATGAAAATCCACCCCTTTCATTCAAGAAAAATACACTTCAGGGAGATGAACTAGCTTCTTGGTACACAGGATAAACTTACGCACTGCTCATCCAACCCGTTCATAAAAAATACTAACTCAAACTCTCATACCTCTCCCAAATCCTGCATTTCTCTCAAGCTAAGGCACAATTCCCCAAATTCCCCACTGACTACTAGAATTTTTGTAAATGGGAACACACATGTCACTGTTCCTGTTAAATGGAAAAACAGTAGGTGTCTCTATGAAGTTTCTAGCACCTTAGCAGATAGACTTGAAAGGAAAACCTCCTAAGCCTAGTGGTCATTTTTGTTCGTGCCTTCCTTGAGACAACTTTCCCTTTACTTTATAAGATATCTTAATACTTGCATGAAAGATATTCTATTCATATTAAACATTTCTCATTAATGAAAGCAATATGTCACTGTAAAATGAACACTGAACAACTATATGATAAAGCTAAACCAAAATCCTCTTGTTTAGAAATATCTTATTTCAATGTTATCAAAATGACACCAATTTTTTTCAATAATTACCATTTTAAAATGGAAAAAGCCAATGTTTTAATGACATGTTGACAACACTGAAATGTTTAGATAAAAAAGCACTCTATAAATACATACTTATTTTAACTTGCTTTAACAGGAACAACAGAAAAAACTCTAGACCAGGCTTTTCTGTTGGTTGCATGCCATGTGGCTGTTGTTCAAACATAAGCTTTAAGTCTGGCCTTGGCCCATCCCTACCAAGGTGCCTGATGGTCTCAGCTGGGGGCTCAGGGCAGGGGGACAGGCCTGCTCTGCCAGCCCCAGGAGATCCCCACAGGGACCTGCCTTGGCTGCAGGCTCCCAGGAAGCTCCTGGCCTTCACTCTATCTCCCCTAAAGGGAACCATTTGCAAGATGTACTTATAATATTAACTACTCTTACACAATCATCTACTTACACAATCATCTCACATGCAGCAGAAAAAAAAAATAGATATAGCCACAAGTGTCAGACTAGAACAGTGACCCCCTAAAAAAAGCATGCAGATGTCTTAAGCCTAAATTACTTTAAACTGAGAGTTTTTGAAGGACTAAAGTTGCTCTTGCCCTAAGCTGTATCTCTAGAAACTGTTCCTGTTGGATATATTGAGAAGGTGAGGAGGAAAAATGGATGTATATTCACAAAAACCTCTTTGTTCCTCTGTGAAATTAATTTTTTTTAAAAAATCACCCCCAAATCCTCCCACTGTAAACCAAGAACATCTATGTTTAACTTCATCCTGAAAGTCTGTGTTCACTCTAGCATATGGCACTGCCTCAGTTTGGTTTTGGTAGTAGAGAAGGCTAATCTCAAATCTTATGGCAACCAGCACAGAACTAGATCTTAACCCCCACTCCCACCCCCCTTTAGTTTCTGTTCCTTCAGAGATTTGCTGCAGAAAAGCAATATTTTTGAACCATAGACTGGTACAAACTCCTTTCAGAGAAGGAATATCATGAACCAGACTCCATCAGCCATGAAGTTTTCCCTCCTCTTCCAAAAGAAATTATCTCTGGGGATAGTCTCTCATTTCCTTTCTCACTCAGTTTGCTAGAAGCTGGACAGGTATGGGTTTACATAGTTTTAGTGGATTGCTCATCTAACTCACCCCATTCAGAAATATTTCTAATTAGTCCCAACAGAGGTTTCTCATGTAATTCTGCCCTCTTTTAATTCAATTTCCTCGCTGGAAAACAGGACTCAAAGTTATTGCAATATTGTATTTCCTGAAATGTTCCTGGAATTGGTACTCCAGGAACCAAGATGTTTACAGGATTTAAGATTTAGGAAGTTTGGACCTTTAAAGGGGGGTCGATTCTGAGTATATCATGAAGCTGCAGCAGCCATGAGTCAGATAAAGGGTACGAATCTTTGAATGTTAAGATGGAGCCTTGGATGTAGGAGCCTCCGGGCCCTCAGTACCAACTCTAACTCTGCTCTTCTCTCTAGCATGGTCATGACCTCTAAACAAAGTGCAATAAACATCTGCAGTTAAGTGACATGGATCACCTTTTCCATACAGGCCTGTCTTCAGTACTTGTCTACTCCAAGAGTCAGCAGGAAGACTCCTCAGGTCAACAAGAACAGGACCAACCATTTTGTTTCAAGTTGTCTCTCCTTGCAGCTGTGGGAAGACCTGCAAGTTCCTATGCTAGGCTGCAAGATAAATTAAAAATGGTCTCCTCCCATCCAGTTTCTGTGTTCCGGTTGACATCATTAACACCAAACATTCAGTAACAGAGACCTCTATTCCCTTTACCAAGATAATCTTCCTGAAGTGGTTACCCTCTTCAGATCTTGACTCACTCTTCCAAGGCAAATGCTCTTCTACTGGTTTTCCTATGCTTCCTTTCTGCAGCCCAAAGTAACTGAAGATCACTCCAGAGGAAAACAGCACACAGGAACATGAAGAAACTGAGGGATGCGATGTTATTCATAATGACATTACAGAGCTTCTCATATTCTCCACATGGAAAGCGGGCACTTGTGCATTTACCGCAAAAGCAGGAACAATAAGACAAATCCTCTTTGAAAGAGATCACAATTTGATTTCCCACCTCCTAATCAGACGATTACCTGTCAGTTCAGGAGCTTGACTGGAATCACATGCATTTGCAATTCCTACAGCTCACAGGCTCAGAGTCCAGAAAGTCCCTGAGCAATCTAATGGATTGAAAGTAGCATAATCATCTTCAGGGAGAACCAAAAAAAAAAAAAAAAATTTTAAGAAAGAGGAAAATATTTATTTTTGCCTTTCAAAAAAATTCAACAAAGACAATGAGCTTAGGCAGCATTCTGACCATCAGGGGATAAATCAGTTTTCAGCTGCTGTGGACAGGTAATGAGGACCTGCTGTTGACACAGTTGTGGAGGAAAGATTCTCTAGCCATTTTTTATTCCTACTGCAATAGCAGAAACTGGGTGTTGTTCATTATTATTTGTGACAGTGTTTCATGCAGTACAGCAGGTCCTCATTAAGAAAGCCACATTTACCACAAACATTCACCTCTCATATGCAGAGATCAAGCTACAATTTGAGCTCACAGCACATAAGTCTACTTTCTCTTTTTCAGGAAGCAAAAGGCAACCAGAAAGAATTAACATACGCATGCTACCACAGCCAAATTTTCTTCTTTCAAAATTACATCTTTTTAATTTCAGTAACACAGAAGATTGCCATACAATTAGGAAAGTTTACCTACATAGTTTTCATTCAGGCCTTAAATGGAGCAGGAGGAGACTCAGTAAAAAAGTAGAAGTCTTAGAAATCTGTGTTCTTTCAAAAGCACAAATATATCAGTGCCTCTTCAGACAACGATTGAAAATTACATAATAAAGTTAATTTTGTAATTAAATACAGACCAAAATTCAGGGCTGTTTATAAGTTGCAGATGTCAGTCACTAAATGAGAGCATATGGGGTAACCCCTATGTGACAGAAGCAAAATGGATACGTCCACTGACAAAATTTTCAGAAAATTTTAATATTTAATGGTTAAAAATCTCATAGAGCAGGAGGCAGGGTGCAGTGGCGAGGACACAAGGGATTTGAATTTCTCCTCTTTCCAGGAATGAACATAGAGGTTTTCAGGAGAGAAGTAATTAACTGAAAATCCTTGCATTTTCCTGGTCATAAACCTATCTTATACAACAAAACCATTGCAACTCCATCAAATTGTAGTTGAACAGTTAACACCACCACACTTACCCAAGTTAAATGAAAACTAGAAAGTAGACCAGGTTAATGGGCATGTTTTGGGAAAGGAAAAGGGAAAATAAAAACCCACTATGCTAGTTTATGAGATTGGAGCTTTTTGTAATTCAAATGTATGACTCTGCCTCTCCTTCCTGCCTCTACTTTATTTTATCTCAAGTATTTTTTCAGATTACTTGTAGAATATTCAAATAATACCTGATGTTGACACATGGTGTTCAGGAAAAAGCCCTGCTAATCTTTAATGACAGTTTCAGTAACGCAACTTGTGCATACACTTCTAAGCAGCTGCTCACCACCTTGGCCATACAATGTTGCCTTTGGCAGAAGCACTGCTAAAAGCCGTATGTAGCAACAGCTAAAAATATCATCTTTGACTATGCTGTTTTATTAGAAGTTACCAAGGAACCACACGGTAACCTATTTATACAAAATAATACTGCATGCACCATATTAACAAGGGACCATAGCTCTCCGCAATTAGTAGATTAATACCAGCTTTACTAAATAAGATCACATCTAGAGGAAGTCATTGTAGGAAATCATATAGGCATGTTAAATTTGATGAAATTATAACATTGCAGGATTAGATTTTGATCAGTGTATAAGAGCTGGTGATCATATGTTCCAAAATGCTGCTACTGAAACTGATAAGCTCCCAACAATTTAGAAAAGAGAGTTAAAAGTAGAATTGCCCGAGAGAAGTCTGAAGGATGACTTCATTATTTGGATCAGCAGTAACCACAAAATAGCAAGTTAGAACTCAGATTTATGCATGAGCAAACACAGTAGCTAAAATAAAAATATTTTTTTCTTTTTAGGAGGCATAGGTTTTAACAAAATGTTTGGAGGGATCACATTACAGTTTTGGGTTTGGTTTTTTTTATTTTCAGTGATCTAGAGACATGGATCACCTATGCAAACAGTTTAAATCTTTTTCCATCAAAAATTCCCTGCATAACACAAGACTTAAAAGTGCTAACCCAATACTCGCTGTGTACTTAGAGATAGAATCACTTTCAGTTACAAAATGTATTCCAAAAAGATATCTTTATTTTTAATCAATGTTTTCTATGATCCCAAATTTTACAGGAACCACACCATCAAATAACTGTCCTGTAAAAGATAAGGTAAAACATTATTCTATTCAACTTTGCTACCTATGCTGGGTTGCCTGTCTCTCTCTTTTTTATTTTTTTTTTTTTAATCTTGGTAATTTTACTATAAAGTTTATTTGGTCACAGCCCAAATAATGCCACTAGATGAACATACGAGAAAAAGAAAAAAAGCCACATTACACATTTCCCAAACTTGCATGTCTATAATAAAGTTTCTAGAAACATGGGTTTGGGCATGCAGGAGAGCTTTTTGTACTCCTGAAGATAGCAAGCAGCAGTGTCAAAGAGTAAAAAAGTAACTATATTCCAGAATTGTGTTTTCAAATTAACAAAAGAACACCATAAGCAAAAATGTTATGGCCACATCTAACAGTGCCAAATGGTTTGAACAGGGCATATATCTGCAATTGTGGAAAGCCATTTCCTCATAAAGACAGCATAATTTAACATGTAGCTCAGCAAATAATGAAGAAAATCAAATCTGTTAAATAGTAATTAACTTGCAATTAACTCAAATTAGTCAAGAGTCATGTATACAATGGGTGATGGAGTCCATAGTGTATTAGAGTGAGAGTAATTGCCATATAAAGCTGAAATTGGGGAGAAGTTCAGGAAAAGTAAGTGTAGTTAGAAGAATTTATTCCAAGTTGAACATAAGGATTAAGAGCACAAAGTGAACTCCTAGTAGGTTTGAAAAAATGACTCAACAGATTGAGAAAACAAACAATTACTGGGAAAAGATATTTAAAGTAGCCCAGAAAGTGAGTGACAGCTGACAAAAGAAATCACCACAGATTACAAGGTCTTTGTACGGGATCAAAAGCCATAAGGGAGTCTGACTGATTAAGAGTGATGATAGGAAATACCTAAAATGAAGAATTTCTGTCATTCATTAGAAGAAACTTATGAAGACTTGTATGGTATTCCAACTTGAGAAACAGTCTGAAAATCACCACTGACCTGGTTTCAAGGGGAAGAACAGAATAGTTGTTTTACAAGCAGATTGTTACAGAAGATCTAAAAGGAGGCATTGGCACGCAGGGTAAATCAGCAGCAGTGTAATTGGTATAACATGGGATGAAAAGTTACCAATATAAGAAAACAGAACTGCAAATTGTCAGAATTACTCAAGACATATTGCAGTTCAAAGTTGCAGGGGAAGGAAAGACATGTATGTTATCACTGGAATGAGAGGAATAGGGACATGTTCTCACGTGAACCTGCCTTTTAAGCTTCTGAAAGAATGACTAAGGGTTAGTAACTGATTATTTGTGCAAGTATTAGGAAAATGCCTCCTATTTCTGTACAAAGCTTTGGAGAGCTAAGCAAAATATACTAAAATAGAAATGTAAAATATATCTAAAATATACTAGGATGACAATGGGTACAAACTGCCAGGAAGAGTGAAGAGCTGTGAAGACATAAAGCACAGTAATAATGACAGATTTTATTTAGTCCCCATATAGTATACTGTGGCTACATATCATGTTTGGTGGCCATACTAAACCACAAAGAACCACTTTTTGGAGCAGGTAATTAAAAAATTCACAAGATGTGAAGCAATTCTTGAATCAGCTCAAGATTTAAGATGAAGTTATCACAGAAAAGCTCTGGAATAGACACTACTCCATACTCAGCTACAAAACTGCTTGTATGAGAGGGGAAAAAAGCCAAAAAGAAACCCAAAAGGAAACCCACAAGAGGTTTAACTTGAAAGGTTAGCTTGCTTAACTTGAAAAAGAAGAATGATACCAAAATGAAAAAGCTAGTTAAAAATAAATTAAAAAGAATCAGCTAAAATTTTAAAATATTCATATAAATATTTTAAAGCTTTCTTTTTATATAAACTGGCATAGAGGCTCTTTAAAGGCACTACTGTAAAAGCTCAGAGTACATGTATATTACCTATCAAAAATAATTTTAAATGGGCTTCCAAAAAGTCAGTGTGCTCAAATAGCAGAGTAAAAGAGGTTATTAGACATGAAAAGACATCCTTCAAAAAGCAGAAGTTGCATCCATCTGAGGAAAGTAAAAATAACAAACCAACAAAATTAATATAAAACAAGAATTAGGGGGAATAAAATAAATTTAAAAAAAAAAAGAAAATCCCAAACAACAAAAAAACACCACCAGAAAATTTCAAGAAGTAATTTGCTAAAGACAAAAATTTAAAATACCAAGTATTTCAAATACCCACAAAAAGCAGCAAGCCTGTTTGAGTGCATGGAGCTGATGGATGTGTATGAAGAATATACAAGGAAGGCAAACTCAATGAATCCCACACATCCATGTTTGCTATAGAGAAGCTTAGTGGTATTTCTGGACTGGAGAGATTCTTTGTGTAGGGTCAGTATAAAATACTTCCTCAAACTGACCTGTCAATGGAAAGCTTTTAGAGTAAATTTATGAAATTAATAGAAACACATGGTATACACCCAGTGGTTCCAAAGGAACTCAGATATAAAATCTGTTAACATCTAATTGTGGTTTGTAACCTACAATTTAAATTAGTATTAACACAAGTAGAATAAAAGACAATAAGCACAGTATCAGGAGATGAGGGAATCTGACTTCTGGAATGGGTATATTGGCAGAAATAATAATGAAAGACTAAAATGTTTACCTCATTATGTAAGCGTCGAAGAATTTGGAAAAAATCAACATCCTGGAGGAAAGCTGGGCCTCCCAGGTCTCAGGAAGAGCAATGAAAAAAGAGTGATCCAACCAATACAGTGCACTTGTGCTACCCCCCAACAAAATTGTGACATAGTCTTTCACTGAAGACTATCATGGAATAGGAAGAAAGGTCCTCTTGTAGATTAATAACTGGTAAAAAGACAGGAAACAATGGCCAGGAAATCCCATTATATGTATATTGTTATCTGCACATGTTTTCAGATAGGCTTTATAAAAGCAAACTCTACAGTAAGGTGTTCCTCATTATAAATTTCACTCTGACACTGGTATTTAAAAGCAATTATTACAGAAGCAAGCTACATACTAACGCATCACTCCATGAAAGCAGCTGTTTACCTCCTAATCTATCATTAGTTATTTTCCAAAAGAAAATAAAAACTCAACCCAAATAATAACAAAGTAAGAACAGCATAAACAATTTCTGTCTGCACTACTACTGAATGAAGGAGTCAGATCTGTTTGGTTTTAAGAAGAAATTATGCTAATTTAAACAAGAAAGCTATGGTAAGAAACAAACTGTTTCACATCTTCCTCGGAAACATCACATAACAAGGTCATTGTGGCTGAGGCAATTATTTTGGCAAATTGTCATGGAGGGATAAGAGATAATAACACAAGTTCCAACTAGAGAATTGCACATATGTGTCTCAACACTCAATGGATAAAGAAATTTATTTCTGTAAATTAGCAATATCATAAACAAGGCAGTGTTCTATATTGACATCACTGTTCAGGAATCAGCATTGCCAGATGACGACACATTGTTATTTGAGTGATAGGGTTTTTTTGTCTTGTTATGTGAATTAACCCCAGTGTCAGCTTGCCACTCAAACAATGGCTACAGTAGAGCAACACCTGTAATTCCTCAGAGGACAGTACTAACATATCAGATAATCCCCTCATTTAGGGCACAACATAGAGAGGATGTGAGTCTACTAAGAATAAAACTATGATCATTATTATTCACAAATAAATCTGGTAACTTTGCAAAGACCAATATCTAAATTCCAACAGCGAATGCAGCACGTGACTGTGGTACTTTGGACATAAATGCAGAAACATGGAGCTCTGCATGCAGGAGTCCTGCTGTCCTGAAGGTGACCCAACCCTGGGCCCAGGAGCCCAAGGTGCACTGCACATTCTCTTAGGACTAGATGATACCCAGTGCTATAATTGCTTGCTAGGTTACTTTCAGTTCGGGAAAAAAATAAAATGAAAAAATAAAAAATTCTAGGGGTCAGGTTGTTTTGAGGTTTGGAGGGGGGGTGTGTCTGTTTTTTTTGTTGTTGTTTGCTTGGGTTTTGTTTGGGGTTTTTTTGGGGGGGAAACCAAGGATTTTTCAAACATTAGCAGCAGGAGGACTGGAGAATGAGCAGGTAAATATAGCTTTTCTCCCAGGAGACAACTAGCCAGTTGTCCAAGCCTTCTGTATGCAAACCTGCTGATACGCAGCCCGAGAACACAATCCTGGCTAAGAGACCAGTCAGTCCCATTTCATTAGGCTAAACTATAGTAAATCAAGTTTGAGGCAATGATTACTGTCCTCCAAGTATCATGAAGAAGAGACGACATGCTAGGCCTGGTCTCAGAACAGCTATTTTGCAGAGAAAGTAATGCACAATGCTAGCTTGATCAACTGTGAAACATGGCTAGGAAAAAAAAAAGCGAGCTGAAAGTGCTTCAAACACTACAAATGACAAAAATCTCATCTGTCTAAAGACTCTGGAAAAGGAATATAAAGGTTTAAAGCAGAAAAGAGTATGAAGAAGTAAAATGCTTGATCCACAGCTCAAGGGCAGACTGGAAACAATTCTTCTACCTCACGCAGACATAAAATTGCTAGAAGGATGTTCTCATAAACAAAGTGCTGGAGGCCACGCCATCATCCTCCTTCCCCCCCCC
>JANZLQ010000064.1:5461500-5473184 GCA_026212715.1 Elanus axillaris | reverse complement strand
ACCCCTGTCGAACCTGACCCGGGGTCATTGATCCCTGTTGGCCAAGACGGTCACCTCAGCCTACCTGGCACGTCTCAATACTGGTTTATTGGAATACTGGTTCGACCTGCGGCCTCCAGGGTTCCCTTCCTCCTTCTCCCTGCCTGGAGGAGTTCCGTTCCCTGCCAGCAGGAGGTGGCGGGGGGCGGGACACAAGACGACACGTACTGCCACAGCCGTATAAGACACCAATACCCCCTGAATTTCTTTTCGCTGTAAGATTTCCTGCCCTTTAATTTCTTTGACTGGCCTACTGTTTTTCAATTACAGAGAAGTAAATATCATTGATTGGACTGTTTCCATTTTTGCCATATATTCAAAATGCAATAGTCATTACACGACAGTCAAGATTTCCTATATATATTTGACTTTTTTCATGAACTTTCGTATACTAGGTTTTCTTTAGTTATTTTTATTCCTCTGAGCCTATGAGGTGCAGCATGAAACAGCAGCCAGATCCAGCAGCAGATCATAACTGTGAAATACCTTTTGGAAGACCTCAGATTTTGCTGTCTCCCTATTTTATCATCTAAACAATATCTTTCAGCAGCCTGTTTCAGACTATCATACTTCTTAGGCATTAAAAATTTCATGTTGTGAAAAAAGCACAAATTAAATAGAGTTGTCTAAATCATTCCCTAATCACTGAATCACCTCTGAGTCCAAGGAGAGAATTTGCTTAAATAAGAATTGATCAAATATCCCAGAGATCATTAGATTGATCCTAGACAAGTCCAAATTGACTATGAGCTTGGAGACGAAAGCAAAATACCTCCTAAACTTACATTCTTTTCTTGCCCTTCATCTCTTGCTTGCCTATAATTTCAGTCTTCTGGGTAGCAAGCACATTGCCTTTGTTTTCATCCTTATTGCTTAGATGCATGAGAAAAGGCGAAGAATCATTTCAGAAAAACAAAGTAGATATTTCTGAGATCTTCTGACAGCAATCTCCACTACTACTACAATATTTTATGTCAAAAAATGTATCCTTACTCTTGTCAAGATAAGCAGTTTTATAAAGCAGCGTAATGAGGCTTTCCAACTAGATGAGATTTGGCAAGGAGGAGGTTAACCCAGAAGTGGGAAATAGATGCAGAGGAGAAGAAGAGTGGGAAGGCTGAAAGGAGAAATCACTTATGAGATGGTAACCAACTTGACTATATGAATTGTATTTCTCATACCTCTGAGGACTAATGGGAAAACTAGCTTTGAACAGTTTGCACACTGGGCATAAGTGCATCTGAGAGAAGTGAAAGGAAGCCAAAGCAGATAATTTCCCAAATAAAGCTTGACAGAGAACCTTTAATAAGCTGGAGAACGTAAGGACCACAAACTTCACAGCAGCATTATTGGGTGAATAAGATTGGCGCACAACTGAGCATGGAATAACTCCAAAGACTGACAAAAACCCTTCAGAGGATATACTTAGGAAATGAGGTCTCAAAATAAAAGGAGTAAAGGAGAAGTAGTATTTCATAGCTGTTATAGTATTAACAGAGGTCTTTTAATCACGATAGTGCTGCCCAAATATAGAGGCACATGTGCAAATAAAAGTTTCCAAAGAAATTAGTAAAAAATAAAAATAATTTTAAAAAATTAAGAATACATGTACATATAAAAGGGGGACAAAAGCACATAAAACACTCAAACTAAACAAAAACAAGTTGAAAAGATTAGGTTCACCAGTCAGGTTAACTCATATTTCTTCAAAGTTGTTTCTATAAAGACATCATCTCTCCGCAACATATATTCCAATAACCCAGACTCTGATTAATATCCAAATTAGAAACTTAACAGGAGAAAGTAAAATATTATGCAAAAACCCAGCAGTTATACAAAGCACTAGTGACCTATTACTGTATTTCACAGAGAGTAAAGATTTCTATTTTCACTGGAATATTCTAAGTTTCCCATGATGTTTTTCTGCCCTGAACTTGTTTTCTGAACAGCAACATGTGCAGTGATGTTTAAGGTTTCCATTTTATCAACAGAAATACTTTATTTTGGAGCAATTACCAAGTGTTCATAATCCCTGCAGGCTCTATCAAATCTTTGAATTTTATAAGAGACAAACTGACTTAAGACCTAAAACCATACGTTGAGCATGGTGAATATTATCTGGATTGAAAATAAAAGCTGAGTGCATACTATCTGAAATTCATGCCTTATCTCACAAAAAAAGAAACTGTTAACATGTGGTGCATGATAAGGGAGTTTAAGACACCAGGTTACTGGGGAAAAAAATCCAGGTAACACACCTGCTTTAAGGTGTGGCAACAGTAACAACCATGGGAACAATATTTTTAAAATTTAGTTTTATAGGATTACCAGATATTAATACAAGCTAAAGTTTTGTCACAAACATGCATCTCTTGTTCATGTTGAAAAACATGGTCACCTTCAGTTTGGGAATCTTTCACTGAATAGCCTACTTTGAAAGCCAATTAAATTGCTTTCAATTCAGCTGAGAAAAAGAAAGTGGTAGTTTGTTCAAATGGCCTATTTGGAGAAACTTCAGGATTGATCCTTTCTTCCATTATACCAGCTTTCCATCAATGCAACTCTGATAGTGTCAATGTAGCTACACTGGCAAAACACTGGTTTAACTGAGGAGGGAATCAAACCCTTTAGTTGTTACAACTTCTGTCAAGAGACTAGACTAAG
Organism: Elanus axillaris; assembly: GCA_026212715.1. Classification (NCBI taxonomy): domain Eukaryota; kingdom Metazoa; phylum Chordata; class Aves; order Accipitriformes; family Accipitridae; genus Elanus; species Elanus axillaris. Next base: position 5,470,481 of record JANZLQ010000064.1, on the reverse strand, counting down.
TCACTTTAATTGAGTTCCTCTCGCTTTCATTGTGCAGAAACAAAGGAGGAATAAAAAGAGATCAAAGAACCCTTATTTGGAGCTAACATAATTGTGTTCCTTGGAGAGAATGGTGAGCCTGAGATTACTGAAAGGAGATAGGCTCTGAATATATAAACTTGACAACAATGAAATTAGAATGTTTTAAGAAAAAAAAAAAAAGGCATATACAGAGAGATTTGTTGTAACCTTTCATCATTTTGTAATCGAAGTATTGTGTGTCCCAGTGTCTCTTTCACTATTATATGATACGTCAGCTAAATTTCAGCTTGTGGGAATAGGTTTCATCTATATATTCCTTTAAATGACATTTCTAACAGATTGCAGTAGTCTGGAAAATTTTCATTTCCTAATGAAATTTTAGGACTGGTTTTCTAGTCTTGTAAATTCTGTTGTTAGAGTTGTATAAAATGGGTGAATAACACTTTCCAGATCTGAAGATATGGTGTGCCAGGCTAAATTGCCATATATAATGTAAGTCAGTGGAGAGAAAAAAAAAAAAAAAGAAAGCAAAAAAAGAGACAGTTGGCTCTCTGAAGAATCAGCTAGCATATGCCCTTGCCTTTGACTTCATCACTTCACCATGCAAAGATGAAAAAAGTCACAATATAACTGAATACATGCACAATAATGAGAGTCTTGTGAGCTAATAAAATTAATCATGTACACAAAGTATAAAGAAATCTTAGAGTTTAGGATCCAAAAATAAAATCGGGGTTTTCAAAGGCATTTTAGGAAGCTAAATACCTACATGCTGTTTTGGACATCCGGGAATATAACATCATTAAACAATCAGTCTTCAAAAACCTGGCATTTAAAACACCATTCATAAGACATTGGGAGGATTCAGAATAAAAAATGGTTTCTGGAAAATTTAACAAATACACAATTGGTTCAAATATCTAAAATCTGTGGAGCAGTACAGGCAATACACACAGATACCTAGAGTTCTAGCCAAATAGATACTAAAATTAGTTGCGCAGGCACATCTAGTATTGCCATTTAGAAATTTAACCCAAATGTGGTTTGGTAAATACCCCTATACCAGTAATATGGTAAAGCAAAAGTTAACCATTACTAGGGCTCAGGACATTATTACTGATCAAAAACGTAGACAGAAAAGTCTGAAGAAAGGAGTGCTTGTTAACCAACTAGTCTGATCCAGATTTCCAGGCAGCAATGCCCAGGCAGCCTGTGCATACCCCACGGAGTACAGGCAGCAATCATTAGACTCTTGCTCTGCTCAGAAAATGCTGATGGCTGTCTCTCCTTCCTCCCCTGTTTCCAGAAGCAGCCCAAAACCACCTTATGAATGAGAATCTAAACTTGTTTCTGCAAAGCTCTTCTCACTGTGGAGAAATCAAACCAGAGAAACACAAACAAAAAGCTCAAGTGACATACTGAACAACAGAAACAAAATAGAGTCCATGAGTCATTTATGGGTACAATCAATTACAAACATAGCACAAGCTTTTTCATCAGGTCAGAACTGTCAAAACACACTGAATCTGCCAGTGCAGGCTAAGTGGAGCTACAGAGGCATGATAAAGGATTATCTAGTAGAAGAAAAGACTTTTTAATGTTTTGAAGGCTGATAAGGAAACCATTGCTTAGAGCTATAGTAAAACTATTGCTTGCTGACACCCCTTCCAATTGTGAAGCCAGACTGCCTGGTACCATTCCTTTAAAGATGTGGTTAGCATGACTTCTAGCTCCTCTCCAGGGTTAAACCTCTAAACATTAGGAAAAAAAATCAGCCATTTGAGAGAGGTAGCTGTGCTCAGTACAAAGTGTGGCTCAAAAAATAGGAAAAAAAAAAAAAGCAATAAACCCCCCCACCCAGACACAGAGAATAATGGACAGAAGGCTTCACAGAGAAGACAGCTAAAGGCACTTCACTACTGCATTAAAAGAACAAGGGTGGGGAGTTGGTGGCCCCAAGTCTTATCAGACAGTTTATGTCTTTAACTGAATAACTCACCCAGGATTACTTTTAAACCAACCCTCTAGAGGCTGAGGATGCTTCTAGCCTGCAGTAATTTACCTGGCTTGCAGACAGGTTAAAAGAAGGTGTAGCTTAAATTTTGACTAGAATCTGTCTCTTTTGCAGCAAGGTTGAAGACAAAAAATCACTGACACGCTGAAAGCCCTGCCATAGCCTTCCCCTGGTTATATGAGGGACAACAAGCAGGAGGAAAGAGCATCCCAGAGCATAGCAGCTATAGCATATGCTTTCAGAAGCACATGTGCTGGTAGACAGAGGTACTATAAGAGAAATAAGACTTAATTGCAGGAATCCTTGCACACAGGCAAGGATGGTTAGATCTGACAGGCTAATCTTGGAACAAGACCTAACCAGAAATACTCACTTTAGTTGAATCGTCATTGAGGGCAACAGCAGAGTTAACAGCCCAAATTACCTTTTCTCACATAGAAAAATCAGTACCGACTCAATAATCTGGACCTGTGGAGAATAAAAATGCAAAAAATAGAACAATTTTTCTTTTTGCCTTTCTATTCACAGTGGTAAAGATAATTGAATTTGATACAGATCTCTTCCCAATGTTAACTATTAACTCTTGCATCACGTTGCTAGGGGCTGTTCAACATACACACATGCCATTCCACAGTTGAATGCAGCAATACCTATACACACACAAAGGCAATGCCAAAGCAAGTTGCTCAGCAAAGATGCAAGACAAAACCAGGCAATGAGGAGGGAGCAGCTCCCCACTCAAACTTCTGTCTGGCTGGATAAGCATTGGTACAGAAACCCTGGATAAGCATTGGTACAGAAACCTGTTTAAGAGGAGGAGAAACAGCTATAAGACTGACTTTCTCAGAGAAAACAAACCCACTTAATCAGGATTGCTGTTGTACCTGAAGAGGTATAATGGTAGGAAAGGATCTTTCAGAGACTGAATCCTGACAAGACAAGATTCTGTGTTTCCTCTCAGAGGCATGAGCAATTCATCTCATTATTTTAATACAGTCAATTGTATAAAAGTTTTCCTTTAGACTACTCAGAGAGAGACTTGTCATAAGTTCACAGGGCCAGAAGAAAATATCACAGTACATTTTATACATTTGCAAATGAGGAGACGGACCAAGGAGAGAGGTTTAACATGGGAATTCATTAAGGAGGATGGGTTACCGATACTAGCATGTGATCACTCACCAATATTTAAGAATACTGGTTTGGTTTTAGCTAATATATCAAGATAAAAATTGTGAATTAAAAGCTTGTTAAACACGTTTTTGCCATGCACATATATTCTCCACAGACCCGGAGGATTTTTATTAAGGTGTTTGAAAAAATAAATAAATAAACCCTAAAAAATAAAAACTATAAATGAACAAATTGTCTACCAGATTTCCCTCCTCACCCCTCCCCAAAGTTACAGAATTGCTTTGCAGTAGCTTTACTGCATTGAATTACCCAATTATCTTCTAAATTATAAAAGGCAAATCTTCACCACCAACTGTTCCTAGGACTGCCAGGATGTGCAGTGTTGCAAAACTGTAGCAAAAATGTAAACAAAAGAGCCCTACTGAACAAGGAGACAGGCTGTCCACATATGCCAATCCCAGCGGCTTCAATCAAAGGAGAGATTGTTTCACAAATAAACTAAGCCAGTGCAGCTAATAAACTCCTGCTCTAATTACCGGCTGCAGATGTATCAGCTGAAGCAAATGAGACACAGGCAGCCATTAATTATCTAATGAGGCCAGCAGTGTTTCTGATGAGGTGGGGCTGATTAAATATTAAACAGTAGCATATGGTGAGTGCCAAGAACAAAAGACTTGAATGTGTCTCTCTCTAGATATATATATAAAAATGCAACATTGCATTAAAAAAATTCCCCTCCACTAAGAAAGAAGAGCAATCTCACTCTGAGAAAGGTAATTAGGACAGAAATGTAAGCACAAAACTCAAAGGGAGTCTAGCGAGATCTGACTTCTGAAGGTATAACTCAGATGAAAAGGTTTCACATTAAAGGGATGCCAAAAACATTTAGGCATTGCAGCAGTCATCTCTTTGTTTAACCCTTCTTAGTTATTAAGACCTGCAATTGTTTCCTTTTTCCCCCTGTTTCTTTCTTCCCTTATCTTTCACTGGAAAAGTCCCAGGGCTCACTCCAATAGCACGAGCAATATCTAACAAATCCATCCTTATAACACAGCTAACAATATTCAGCCAGGAAATGGTAAGTATAAGAAGGGGAATGCAATCATTGAAATGTTATTATGGCCAGCTAGGTATGACAGACTCTAAACTGAAGGAAAAGTCTAACCTTACGCACACAGATGTCAAGCCTGCTGAAACCAGCTAATCCCATCAGACTTAAATGGGCCACCTACAGCCAGCACACCAGAGAGCTTGAGATGAGCCACGTGAATTTTTTTCCTCCTGTCAGCTGCTCTACCCTTCAGAGGATATTATTCTTATTTCACAGATATCCAGTGGATGCAGCAACCCCATGCAATCCAAGAATCCTCCCTTTCCAAAGGCCAGAGGACGCAGGACACAGTATGCTGAACTACTGAAAGCCTGTCCAGCTTCCAAGAAGCAGTAAGCTACTGCTTTACTATTCAATGCTTCTGGAGAGTTTGGTTGCAGTCTTGCCCAGGTGCACCATAATGTTTCAATCTAACAAATCTGGGAACTGCCAGATATGTTGTAGGTTTGCTTTCCCCCCATACAACTATGGCACGTTAGTCTGATTTGTCCCAGACTTAGAACACATGTATCGACCTGTTCAGTGCAAGTGATCTGTGCACCCACAGTAGGTAAGAAATTATTTCTGTGTTTGAAGCAGAAACTACAATCTGGCTGCTGGAAAGCTCTGTCTGGACTCCAGCGGAACCAAAAATTTTCAAGAAACTTAAGAAACTGGTTAAATCTGTCAGGAAAAATTGCAAAGATAGGGGGAAAAGTTCAGCTATAAAGCAGACTTAAAGCAAGGGAAATTGTGTCTAGAATTGGCAATGGCTGCACATTGTCAGAAACTTCTGAAGGCTGCTTTTTGAAACTCTTAATAAGCCAAACAGCATTTGCTGTTTATTTTGAAATATGCTCAGATGGCAGCCACTCGTCACACTTTGCATAGTTACAGTGACAACAATGCAAGTGTCCTAGATCCATCCAATATTTTAGCTGCCATTTGTATCAGTTTATTACAAAATAAGCCCATTTTTCTATCTGGCCCTCATGTAGTAACATAAAGAATCAACAAGTCATTATTGATTACCTAGAAAGAGATCAGATTTTTTGGATTACCTTTGCTATTACAAATGGTTTCCCTAAATATGAAAAAATGGTTCTCCCCCATCTGCCTTTCTTTTTTTTCCCTTTTTTTTTGATAATACCCTTCTTTATTATAATCTCCTTAATATCCATCTGCTACCCTTTAGGCTAAAGCTTCTTAAATTCAAATATAGGGCTATTTTTATCACAGAAGAATATGTAAAGCAATAGAAACATTTTAATGGATTTTTGTGCCTGTGGCCCTTTTTAGCTGAATTTCCATAATGAAATCCAGTTACAGACATTGGTGCTGCTACAGTTGGCTGTTCACACAAATAAAGAATGAACATTTTTGTCTTGTAAGCCAATCCAGTAAAATAGAGAGTGCAATAGCTACCTACAGAAACCACAGGATTTTTTTTCCTCTGTTGCTACTTTAGTATAACTGTATATAACTGTATTTTTACTCCAATAAGGCATAAAAATCAAGATAAAGTCACAGCTCTACATTTAGATTATAAATAGGATGTATAAAGTAATTTTCATAAATAGTAACTAATAAAATGAGGATGAGTTCTTTTGTGCACAGTATTCAGGAACATCAAAATAGCTTCATAAAAACAGCTACACGCAAAAACATTCATGGTAAATGTCTGTGTAAGCTGGCTATTTGTATTAAAGGTCTGGAAAAATATTTTTCTAATAATACTTTAAGGGTACCAATTGTTCTCCACCAAAATATTTTATTATTTTCCTAAAGATGTAAATGGAGCTGAGCAAAAAACAGTTTCTTGTATCATAAACATTCCTAAAATTCAAAATGTTTTTCCACTTCTCATCAAGAAGAAAACAAGACTTTTAAAGAGGGGAAACTAAATATCAAGGAATAGTCCATATCCCCCATACAACAGCAAGCAGCCCTTCTCATCTAGGAATTCAAGCCAGTGGCTGCCAGCCCAGGTGCAGAGGCCAGGTTGCATTAGCATGGCCCATTTCTAATGAAGCAAGACAACCAGCACTCAGACAGAAAAGCCTTAGTAGCCACAAAAAAATCTTTTAATTATTTTTTATATATTAAAATACCACTTGGCAAACTGATCACTGACATCCTTAACTCTAATCAGAATGCAACTCAGCCTTGTATCAGCTTGACTGAATTCCATGGGTATCCCAAATGCTCAGCCGTTATTTTTTAATCAGGCCCAAAGTATCTCAACACGGGCACTTAACACTGAAATGCTGCAGAGATATAATGAATAGCAACATTCTCAGGAGCACCTGACAGATTTAGAAGCCTTTCTCACTTCTAAAACCAGGACCTCAGCATTTTTGTAATGTTTATCTTAGCAATTGCTTATCAAATCTCATCTCATTTCTGTTTCCAGAAGCCTTCACCATTAATTGCCTCAGAGTCTATATAAGGTGTGATGAGCCTCTGCTTTTTTATAAATGCCCTTTCACAGAAAGAATGCAGTTTTGAATAACTTGTAATTGTTCTGTGTGTAGGAGTTTACCATTTAACACCCATAATACGATACTTTTCCTATTTCAACAGTAATATTGTCTGAGATGTTAAATTCAGAGAAGTCTTTTGATTTTGATTTGTATATCCTTAATTCTGAAGATTTAATTATTCTAAACCCAGAGCCTGCTTTACAGTGACTGTTAACAAGTACATCACTCTCTTTCCTTTATCTTGGTGTGACACGTGTCTGTGGAAATTAAACCTTGTAACATGCTTCCTTCAACTTACTGTTAGCTCTCCAAAGTTGTTTCTTTTTTACTGAAGTTTTACTCTGCAGCATCCTCATTTATAGAGAAGTTGGCTTCTTAGCATAGAACTGTTTTGCAGTTGTGATTAATATTCAACCATGTAAAAATGTGTGCATGTGAGGAAATAACCGCAAACTTTGAGTGATGTTTAACACCGACCAGCATCTGACACGTGGGGCCTTTGAGGCGGCAGAAGGCCGGCTAGGACAGTGTGCAAAACTGCACCATCAGCCCAGATAAAGGCATTGCCACCCTCAAAACTTGCTTGTGGGAGAAATGGAGTGCACCAGAAAGGCGTGAAGCCAAAAAGTTATTGTTTGCCCAGCTAAGGTTTTAAGAGTGTAACAGTCCATGCTATCTAATTAATATTAGATGCTAATGAAGCTCCTCTCTAATTAGTTAACACACCTCAAAATCGTTACACAACAGCATCACTAGCTTCTGACTGTGATCTTGGCTGGGCTTCCCACTCCTCCGGTCCTGCTGGCTCCTCAGGAGACACCGGGCCTGCTCGGGAGTGGGGGGACAGCACGGACCGAGGGGGGATGTCCAGGGGCAGCCCCAGCCCCTCGCCAGGAGGGGCCGGCTGCTTGCGGCAGCTCTTCACCAGAGGCCGGGCCTGTGGTGCCGTACTTCAGCCGGCTGCCCACCCGGAGCCGCAGGGAGCCTGGCCTGGCCCAGGCCCGAGCCATGTGTGAAGGGTGGTTTCTGGCACTACCCAGCCCCTGCAGCAGCCAGACAGTCCTTCCCAACATGGGGCACTCACAGAGCTTCAGCCAGCTGAGGGGGAGCAGCGTTAAACAAAAAAACCCTGGTGGGTCCCAGGGCCTGGCACTCTCACAACAAGATGGAGCCTGCTGCACAGAAGTACTGCCAAAATCACATTTGCAGGGTGATAGCATGTATCAGTGCTTTCATTCAGTTGGCACCAGGGGTCACAGATTACACTCATGGTCACCACTGAAGACCAAATGGAAGAAACTGGGCTGCTGCAGCAGAGCGCCTGTTTCTTCCACGCTCCTGAGTAAAGCTACTGCTAAGAAAGGAGCCCAGAGCTTTCCTCATGCTCTTAGCTGTGTGCTCTCGCTTTCTGGGTTGCCAGGCCAAAGCGGTCAGACAATGAGAAGAAAATGCTCTGTTGTCATAGGCCTTATAGCAAAAACTAATGAAGAAAAAGCCAACTTTCCTTTCTTTATCGGTTCTGTTTTTCTTCCATGCCTTTGTGGTGGGTTGACCTTGGCTGGACCTAAGGTGCCCACCAAACCCGCTCTATCACTCCCCTCCTCAGCTGGGCAGGGAGAAAAAATACAACAGAAGGCTCATGGATCGAGATAAGGACAGGGAGAGATCACTCACCAATTACTGTCATGGGCAAACCAGACTTGTCTTGGGGAAAATTAACTCAATTTATTACAAATCAAATCAGAGTAGTATAATGAGAAGTAAAACCAATTCTTAAAAACACCTTCCCCCCACCCCTCCCTTCTTCCTGAGCTTAACTTCACTCCTGATTTTCTCTACCTTCTCCTCTGCAGCAACACAGGGAGACAGGGAATGGGGCTTGGGGTCAGTTCATCACAGGTTGTCTCTGCTGTTCATCCTTTTCAGGAGCACGAGTTCTCACTCTTCCCTGCTCCAGCATGGGGTCCCTCCCATGGGAGACAGTCCTCCATGAACTTCTCCAGCGTGGGTCCTTCCCACGGGCTGCAGTTCTTCACAAACTGCTCCAGCGTTGGGTCCCTCCCACGGGCTGCAGTTCTTCACAAACTGCTCCAGCGTTGGGTCCTTTCCATGGTATGCAGTCCTTCAGGAGCAGATTTCTCCAGCGTGGGTCCCCCACGGGATCACAGGTCCTGCCAGAAAACCTGCTCCGTGGGCTCCTCTCTCCACAGATCCGCAGGTCCTGCCAGGAGCCTGCTCC